>JAQOOD010000009.1:20307021-20501262 GCA_029633175.1 Citrus glauca
ATCAACTTATCATTTATATATCAGTAGAACATCAGTATATCGTTTCTACGACGCGATTTCCTAGGAAAATATTAAAAAGTACTTTCCAAATAAAATTATTAATAATTGATTTCCTTAATAGAGATTGATTTTTATCCTGAAAATCTTGATCTACCAACTCTATTGGTGAGATAATATTGGGAAATAATTGAAATTTTTGTAATTTAGTGTTCCTGAAATTTAGTGTTTCATCTTCCAAATAATAAATTTATCTTAATTTGTCACTAATATTTTGAGATCGTGATATGAATTGATTTTAGATCTTAACTATAAGGTTAAATGATTGATTATATGTATCAATAATTTTCATAAAAGACATAAAATTGTTTGGCTTTATCGTGTAAATGGTTTATCTATATGTCCCTTTTAATTTTAGAAATATGTTTAATTTTAAATTTACACTACAATTCATTGGAGAATCAAACAAACTAAGAAAGCCCCTTTTAGTTTGGGATCATAAGAGATAAGTAAGATCATAACAACTCCGGTTCATCATCCATTTGTGCTCTTTTTTTAAGCCAAGTGTCAAGAAATGAACAAATGATATGAGTCTCATTACGGCATTATAATCTTTGATATTATTAATCAAAACATTAATTTTTGCTATTATAAATGAGAGTTTGAATCAATCATTCGAAGAAGAATTAAGATAAATTTGGGAAAATAAAACTTTTGTTGAAGAGAAGAAAATGAAAGGTTTTCATCAAAATTTTCATAGAATCAAGAATGAAATGTTCATTCCGTACATATATGTCATACCATGAATTAGTAATTACTAATTACATCCGATCTATAAAAAAAAATTCCTAATCATTTGAAATTTTCTATTTTTGAAATGAAATATTTATGAAATCTTCATGAATAGAATCAAACCTTATAATGTTTCCAAGTAAATTAGTTGCTAATTTATTTTATGCACACATGATATTGAAACTTATTAGTTAAGTGATTATTCTAATACGATTATTTGTAACAAATTTTATTAAGATGGTTGCACAAATGGGGCAATATCGGGACAAGACAAGGTTGCAAATTTTGGTAAGACTTGATATATAAGATAAAAATAGTAAATTTTATGCATAACACATGTTATTTAAAAATATTAGGGAGGAGCGAACCATGCAGAAGCCTCCTACCTCGGTCAAAAAAATTCCAAACAAAGATAAGGTATAGATTGGAATTTAACCTATTTGTAAGTAATTTTTTTTATTAGTCTCCTTTATTTTTTTTTTAAGGTATGACCGTTTTGAGTTTGTTATTTCTCTACTATGGTTTCCATCAAGGCAAAGTTAAAAGCGTAATAATTTAAGGAGTAGTTTAAAAAAAATTAAATTCTTATGGAAATTTTGATATTATTAAAAAAAATGAAAAGAGGCATCTTATTTAATCATTGATGAAATGTGTTGTACATACTTTGTATTAAAAATATTTTGAATCCAACCCGATATTTTGTAAATGCAAATTTAAGTTAGATCACGATAACTAATATAACTTAATACTGAATAGTATTTAAATTGACATAACTAATTAGAGCTACTTACCACCATTTTGTTCAAATTCATATTTACAAAATAAAGACATTTGCACTTAATAATTTTTACGTCATACTACTCTAAAATATTTTGAAGATACCAAATAAAATATATAATCTTAACTTATAATCAAGTTGTTAATAGATTAATTATAATATTATTAGAATGCAAACCGTTAGGATTTATTATAATTATTGATAGCTTGAAGTTTTATTATTTAATAATAAATTCACATTTCCTCATTATCTAAGTAATCGACACAAATAACAACACAAAAATTTTATTACATTAGTAATTTGATTATCCAAGAAAAATATCTAATATTCGTATTTAAATTTTTATTATTATTTGACTAACATAATCCTAAAAACCAAGAAATTGCATTAGTTCCTCTCACACAGCTTTCAAAATAATAGATTAAATGTTTCATCTTTTGGAAAAAAAATAATTTGCAAGAAATTTTATATATTTCGCAAAAAAAATAGCTCAATATCTCGTGATACGATGAAAAGCCGAGTTTTTGAACTGATATAAGCTGGCTTTGTCATTGGATTCTCTCCGTAAATGGCCAGGTGGAAAGTTTAAAGCAAAAAATTTCTTGGTACGATAAGCTTTTGTCTGAAACCCAACCGCTAAGGAAGCGGCGTGAATTACACGCTCTAGTACACGTGGAAACGACCTGTTGAAACGGGCATGCATTTCTTGCATCATCGGGATTTCTGGGCATGAAGTGCGTATGATCGATGCTTCAAAAGGACCTTTTGTCCCTTAGTTTTTAGGGTACCACTGCCCCACGGCCCCTCTATCTATGAGTCACCCTCCAAATGGGACGGGACCGTCAAATATTTGGAAAGTCATTTAAAAGTTAAACAGTGGCACAAACTTCTTTAGGAAAGAAAATTTGAGCATTTGATTATGTGAGCAATGACTAGTTGTATGTGACCTTTGAATTGGATGAATATTTGGTAAAAATGTTGATAACTTGCCTTTGGAATGTTGTTGTCAAATGGTAACTTTGTTAAAACAAAATCTTTGAAATTATGAATAAATGAAAACAAAAATTTGCTAGCATTAAATTTTTTTTGAAAAAAAAAAGCAGCCTACCATTGTTAGTTCATGACTTGAGTTTAAGGATTCCAGTATCCTCATTAATATCGCAGGAGTAATTTTTAAAATTATAAATGAAAATAAAAATTTGATGGCTTTAAATATTTTCAAAGAAAAAAAGCAACCAACCATTGTTAGTTTAGCTATCGACGTCCTCCCAGCTCATGGTTTGAGTTTGAGAATTAGAATATCCTTACTAGAGTGCGTTTGGAATTGAGATTAAAGAATTATAATTTGTAAGTTATAGTAGTAAAATTTTTTGTAAATACTAACTGCTTTACTTTGGCATTTATGTTGGTGTAATTATTCACTTATAAAATAAAAAAAAATATTATATCTTTAATAATTTTATCAAAATTATTATTTAAAATTTATATTTACTATATATTATTAATTTTTTCATAATTATAATTTTTTTCATAACAACTGTAATTTAAAAAGTACATAACCTTAATCCTAAATAGGACCTTAATATCGTAGGAATAATGTTCTTCTTTCTTATATTTTTTTTTAATTTTAAAAAAGACTTTAACTATGGTTTATAGACGATGGACTCAAATAGACATTAAGTAAGCTTCAAGTCCTATGATTCTATAAGTAAATTTTTAATGTATATTGCATTAATATAATATTATGTAGATTGAGAATTGAGGTAAACTTTCCTCAAAAAACTATTTTGAGAAAAACAGTGCATTTTACTTATCTATAAGTAATTTTGACCAAAAAATTATATATTGATTCTTAAAAATACTCATATAACCAAAATCATAATTTATTGACTGGCTGACAACGTACAAGCATCACCCAATAGTGAAAAATTTAATAAATCTATAATTAACACAACAAAGAATTAAATACACAAAAATTATATCCAAAAAGAAAACTACATCAATCAATCGTACACCAATAAAGTGAATCAACATGGTATAATAGCATTGTAAGCAAAAAAAAACGGAGGGTAACCAAACAAAGGGTGAATAAAAATGTGACCAAAAGTTTTTCCTAAAGCCAGATTCTCAAACCATTTGTCTTTTTTCAATTTGAAAAACCACGTCCTCTTCTTATTAAAGTTCAAAATGTCGTTTACGACCTGTATTGCTTTTCATTAAGCCATTGGTTTTAAGAGCTACTTGTTCATTCTGTTACATATATGGTCAAAATTGATTCTTAGTCTCAGTTGTTAATGTTACTCGTGCATTTTGTTAATAATAATAATAATAAGAAGAAGAAGTTTGTGATTTTACATTTATATAATGGTCTCATAGCATAGCTTAAAATTGGGTGTGCGATCAAGACACTGTAACTATTTCACGTATTTGATTCAGTCGTGCTTTTATTATTATTTTTTTTTTGTCTTAATTATGAGGTATCCTGAAGAAGACTCTAACTCTGAGAGACACATTTAAACTCGTACCACAACTCAGATTGAAAATCTCCGCTCGAAACAACTTGTACTTTCATTATCAATAACAACTTTTTCATTATCTATACAACTTATAGTTTTGTACATATGTCCACACACTGAGGATTGGTTCTTTTATTTTTGTTGGAACCTATGATGAATAAATTTTAAAACTAGAGTTTAAGATTAATAGAGAAATCTTGGCCTCAACCGCACAAGTTTATTTGATTTGGAATAACTAACTCATGCATTTGTTCACATCTTTCATGGTTTAATAGCCATCAAGTACAACTGGAACTAACTTATTGACCAAATCCCAAAGAAGCAGGGAAAACTAATTCTTCCTACAAGATTAGGTCCAACTTAACAACCCTTGACTCACTAAACCAATTTCATGTCATAATTTTAAAATATAAAAAGACTTTGAAAATAAATAAATTTAAGACCTGTAACACACACACACACAGAGAAATATATATATTATGGAAGCTTATTACATCTAATGAAACTTGTTACTGTTAATAAAAATCTTATTATAGATAACATAAAACCAGTGATGGATCGATGTATGGGGCAGCTGATGCAAGATCCAAGAAAAATTGCAGTAATAATTAAGAGTCAGTATCACTCTCAATTATTTGAAAGTGAAACCTACGTACCATAACAACTTTGTTTTAAGATATCAAACTCAAAACTTTCTATAAATGATATTCTGGTACAAAAGCGGATGGGTGAGTAAGAGATGTAAAGTTATAGTGAAAGTGAAAACTAGTAAACTCTACCCTAACATTGTAGGATTGTTTATTAGTAAGAGTTTCCTCATTTCATTTGTGTTAAGATCTATCCTTCTAAACTTAGTTAATTATATGATAGTGTAATATGGATTTGCTGATCTAAATATTTGGAGAAAAATCTATCTCTACAAAATAGATTGGCGAACTCAAAATTCTTTACCTCAAGAATTGAGGCAATGAGGTGCCCACAACAACTCAACCAATTGAGTGTTTTGTGGAAAAATATAAAATTTTAACTAAAAGAAAACTGATAATAATGACAAAGTTCAATAAAAGTATATATATATCTATATATATAATAGTGAAGATATTATTTAACTTAAGAAAAATGGCAAATTAACTTCTGAAGAACGGCAATCATCAAAACCCCAGAACCGCCCTAATTAAGACTTTCAGATACTGGTGTCTACTGAAGTTGGCTTTATCTGACTCCCATGCACGCAACGATGACAATTACAAGAAGCCCACTCTTTTTGACGCTGTATTTGATCAATTCACACCTTGCGAGCCGCCTAGAGCTTTACAAAAGGATAAATATTAATTAACTACCAGATCAAGCACGTGAATTTTTACTATTGAAGAGATCTGGGAGAATTTTAATCTTAAAAAAAACTCTCGTTATAACAATGGGCTCTAGTTGCATACTCGAGAGGGTTGTCCATACTCAATAGGATTCTTATTTGAATAAAATCTCGATAAATTAATAGTATTAGGAGTAGAAAATTTTATTGATTAAGTGAATATTAATTAATCGAATTATAATTTAACGCGTAGACCTCTAGTTCAGATTGGCAAAACCTATTATTCGATAAAGGGTTTAATTATGAATATTAATTTATCAATGTTCTATTGTATGTATTTGTGTAAAACAATATCTATACATTTGAAAAAATAATAATAAACATCACTATTCCTGTTGAACTAATCAAAAACCAACAAGTCAACTTTTGGATTCCTCCACAATAACAATAGAGATCCTCAATTTTTTTCTATTAAAATCAATATATACCACCGATCCCGTTATTATTTTTATAATAATAAATAACCTATCGATAACATAATTTTATATTATTACCCTTATTTTTAAATAAAATTTTATTTATTCTTATTATAAATTAAATAAACCATGGAAATGGAGATTAAAACAAAAAAACTTAAGAATTACAAATAAGAAATGTATGTATAAAAAGTTAATAATAAGACATTTCTCTTTTATTTTTTTGTTATTTTATATATTTATTATAAGAAAATGTTTGTAAAATAACAAAAAAATGCAAGGAAAATCTTATATTATTAATTCTCATTTGGATCAAAATATATATTTATCTTATTTTTAATACTTAAATTTTTTTATTTTAATTTCTGTTCGTATGATTTATTTAATTTATAATAAATATAAATAAAAATACATTTCAAAATAAAGATAATATTTTTACTGGATGAAATTATTGACTATTATAGAAATAATAAGAGACTAAGTAATAAACATTCATTTCAGTAGGACAAATATTGATCATCTCCCCAATAACAATTATTTGTAACGTAAAAAAAAAATGATCAGAGAACATAATCCTGGGAACGATAAAATTAGAATCAAAATGACGTCGTTTTTACATTAGAAAAACTCCAATCTTGTCAGAGTTATATTCGTTCCTTCGTTCGTCGGAGCCATGGTTTTATATTTTTATTCGCGTCCGTGCCACCGTAATCAATTTTGCGTTATTGAAATATAAAAGAAATTATTAAAAAAGAAGAAGAAGAAGAAGATGAAAGTGGTGCTTTTATTAATTTAAGTGCGAGTGGGGACAGAGAGACGGTGACGGGGAACCCGTGACAGAGAGGGAAGTAATTTAATTGGCCCAATTTCGTATTCAGTATCCCACACGTTCGGTTTTCGGTTCCCAATGCGTTTCTTTTGTACGGCTATTTTTCACTTTTCGTTTTTCCCTTTCTCTGTCTAATCTCTCTCTCTTCCCCCGCCCCCCCCCCCCCTCTTTTTTTTTTGGTTAATTCTTTTCTTTGTTTTAGTATTTTCAGACAGTATAATCTCTAAACAACAATACTCCGCTTCATAGTAATAAAAAAAAATATAGTTTTAATTTAAAATTAGTTATAATTAAAAATAAATTTTATATTATAATAAGAGTAATGATACAGTCATAAATTTTTGTACAAACTTATTTTGTACAAAAGTTTGTGGCTGTATTATTATTCTTATAATAATTATATTTTTTATAGGTCCCATCTTAATAAATTTACCTTCACATAGTAATAGTATTTTAAAAATATATGTTATGTTATATTAAATAATTAAGATGGAACAAAGTATCTTTTTAAAGTTACTCGTGACAATAATTTATTCTTTAAAGTTACAACCACATCGTTCAAATTACATGTATGTATTAATTGGCCAGCATAGACATCTTATTATTGAAACCAAAATATTTCTATCTTCTCAAGTATGTTTGTAGCTTCCTGATATAAAACTTTTTGTATTAGTTTTTTGAAACTATATATCTTTTTTTATTAATATCTATCCATTGAATTTGACTCACTTACTAATTAATTTACTAATGTCTATACATTGAATTTGACTCACTTGTTAATTTATTAATACATGACATAATTTACCTATATATCAGTTGTATTAGGAATAATTAAGTAAAAACAATAATTTTTATACTATACCTCTCTTGAGTTATAACTTCTTTATAAAAATAAAATTTTCCAGTCTCAACAATATAACCATATAAAGGTTTTATTGTAATTCAAACTTATCTCACAATCCGTGACTCCTGAGGACAAATTAGTTCAATTAGGAATTTAGTTTAAAGAAATACAAAATGTGATACCAATTGAGCTAATTAGCACCCACGTGTTTTTTTCTTTTTTATGAGTAAGAAAAACAGTATCTTAATTAAGAGAGAAAAAGCTAACATATTAAAAACATTTTGCATAGGTGGTTTATCATCCAACTTTTAAAAGTGGTTTCATTTATCTAAAAAAAATTAACATAAAAAAATTTAAGACTTTCATATTTTAATTGTTTGTATTTTCTTAAATACCTACTTTGCCATTCACAAAAATTATGTGTAAATTACTAATAATTTTAAAGTGTGGGTATTTTTATTTTAATAGAGTGAGGATTATGTTAAATTACGAATAATATTTGAGTCTTTTAATACATTTGTTCGGGTTGGATTTTTCTGATAGCATATAGAAATAGTCAACCTTGCTCAGAATTTATTATTGTTGAGTAGACCTCATAAGTATAATCTCAAACCTATGTTACTTAATCTACAAGTACAACCTAAGATTTATATGAACGACTTTATTTAAGAATACAATTTTAGCTTATACAAGTGATCCAAAAATTTACTAGTTTGATTTGAAAGTAAGATACTTCGATCTTAAAACTCATTTGTCTAACCTGATAATTAGCTTGGCATGAAAAATTGCTAGTCAAAAGAACGTGGTCTGATTTATAGGGAAGTTGTATGCTATGATTTTTTAAACTGCCTCTAATTGATAACCACTTGCAACTGCGGAAGAAAGTGAGTTGAAGTTAAAGAGGAAATCACCCGTGACTAAGAGCCTATTGAAGTCGAAGAGGGCATTAGAAGAAAGGATTAGTAAAATCGACCAAAATTACAAGCAACTTATCTATTATTATTATTGTCTCTCTTTCTGTCTATTTATTAATATTATTATTTTTTGGTCTTCTTTTCAAAATTATTACTTAAATGTCATTTTAATGCACTCCATATATTTTTAACTTTTATTTTATTATTAAATTTTTTTTCCTATAGTACTATAACTTTTATATCACATCATCTTAACACCAAATAAAACCTAAGACCTGAAGGGAAAACAAACAAGGCTCAATGATTTCATTACTAAGGATTTGAGTTGCTTATATAACCTTATGTTGCGATGTGGCCAAGCTTGATTAGGAAAATCACTCGCTTTTAGTAGGCCTCGACATCAGTTTGGTTCATAATTACGATAAACTGGAAAATAACCGGAATAAAATATAAACCGGTTTACAGTTTTAAAAAAAGTTAAATTTTTTATCTATTTAAATAATTTAATAATTTTAGGACATGAACTAACATGTAATGTCCTCTTCTATCACGTCGCATGCCACTATTTTTTTTTAATAAAAATAATCTTGATTTATTTGGTTCGGTACCCATTCTAAGAACTTGAACCGTGAACCGAATTAAATTTGATTTAGTTCTTAGCTTATATTTAATGTTTCTTTATTAAAAAACCAAACTCAGATGAAAAAATCAAACCAAATCAATTTATTTGGGAGCCGTTCTACTCACCCTATCTTTGAGTCTTTAGCGTATAAATGAAGTAATTAAGATGAATAATTACTGTCATTAATTGAGATAAATAATGCAATAAGTAATCTTAAATAGAGAGAAAAAAAAAAGATAAATATAGCGTTGTAGAGGGAATTAAAGTTCATTACTTTCTTTTATCCCATCATACAAAAGAGTTTAAGAAAAAAATAAATATGGAGAGCTGATCAGGTGAGCGCCCTGACTTACCAAATGGCCCATGTGGCCATCAGGTCCACCTGCGAGCAATGACGCTTATCTGAATCAAACCCAGAGAGATATGAATGGATATCTCATATATACATATATGTGTGTGTATCTAAAATTTATTTTAATATTACATTAATATATTTTTCAGTAAAGTGTTGGTTAAGCAATAAATTTCTAATTTTTAATTTGTATAGCACAATGTTTTGGGAGAGATTTTTCATATAAATTTCACATTCAAGTTTACATGAATTAAAACTTTCGTTTAAAAAGATTTGTATTCACAATCTCATTGTTGTAGTTCATTACTCCCTTTTTATTTAAAATTGATATTATCTACAAAATTGATATTATCAATAAGAATATATTTAAATAGTTTTTAATATTAGAGGAAACTAATAAAAAATATTTCTGCTATAATGAATTAAATCCTTGACTTGCTTATTGTAGTTGATATTGAATTCTTGCTTAACGCACATCATTCACGTCTCTATTGGTAAAGAGGATATATTTCACTTGTATTACGAACTCACATGGCATTCCTACTGCAACATGACGATTTTTTTTTGTATGTATTAATTAAGGGTGTTTTGCGAAAGTGGAAAATTAACATAAGCAACGCAATATTTCCTTTAAACAGTTAGGATGCCAAAACACCGAAGAAAGCTTAGGAGACTCTCGTCGCCTGTTTTTCAAAGAAAAGCAAATACAAAACTATGACTTCTTTGAGAACGAGTTACTATCAATTGCGCAATGTAACAGGACCATTGCTCAATGCTTTCACAAAGTAAAGTCAATATGCCGCGAAATTTCAGAGTTAGATCCGACAGCTACTCTTGGAGACGCCAGGGATAAAAAGAATAATTGTCCATGGCTTGAGACTCCAATATCGAAATATTGGAGCACATTTAGAATGACAAAACACCAAAAAAAGCCTGGTACGCTCTTACCGTATGTTTTTTTTTTTCAATAAAAAAAAGCAATACAAAATTGCAACTTCTTGAGGACAAGTTGTTATCGATTGTGCAACGTAACATCACGGTTGCTCAACACTTTCACAAAGTAAAGTCAATATGCTGCGAAATTTCAGAGTTAGATCCGACAATTACCCCTTGAAAAGCGCCAGGATAAAAAGAATAATTGTCCATGATTTCATATCCCAATACCGAAGCTTTGTTGCTGCAGCACAAGGATGGCAAACACAACCATCACTTATTGAATTTGAAAATTTGCTTGCCAATCAAGAAGCAATGGCTAAGCTAGAGGGAGAAGTTTTGCTGAAATGTGAGGAGAAATCACCCTACTCCAATAAAAAGCAAAGGTAACCCAACAGCACAACAAAAACGAGTCTTAAAAGAATGATGACAAGACAAAAAGTCATCAAGGAGAGGGAGGTTCTCATCCAGGGGGAGCATCAAAGAATCATGGTGGTAATAAAAAGCTTGATGGCGAATGTGGTTATAATAAAAAGCTTGATGGCGAATTTTTCAACTATGGGAAGAGGACCGCATGGCCAAAGATTGTTGGTCTAAAAAGAAGAAGCCCGCTGAGAGTAATGCTATTACTTCTAGCTCTAAAGAGAAAAACAAAGATGACTGAGATGCTGAAGCGTCATTCGTGTGGAGGAAAATGAATTGGCTCTTACAGTGACAACCACGAAACAGATTGACTACAAGAATGACTGGATCGTTGATGTGGGTTGCTCAGATCACACGACTTGAGACAAACAGAAATTAAAGAATTTGTTTTGAGTATAATCGTAAGTCGAGTGGTGGTGACAGCCAACAACTCAAGGTTACCAATAGCTTACATTGGTAAAACCATAATTGCACCTCAATATAGTCCTAACCAAGTAACACTCCAAGATGTCTGTCATATTCCAAGCATGAAGAAAAATCCACTTTCAGTGTCACAATTTACAAGAAGGAAAATTTCCCTATCAGCCAAAATACTCCTAAAATCTATTAAAGAAGTTTGGGATGCTTGAATGCAAACCAATCTCAGTACCAATGGAACCAAATGACAAGATGTGTGCATATGAAGGAAAAGACTTGGGAGATAGAACAATATATTGATAATTAGTAGGTTGTCTTATCTACTTGACCTTGACCTGGGTTGACATTTCTTATGTAGCTAGTTTGATGAGTAGATATAGGTCATATTTGGAAGCAATTCGACGAATACTAAGATATGCAAAGGATACAATTGACAATGGTCCTTTGTACAAGAAAGATTAAGATTGCAAGCTAGTTTGTTATTATGATGCTGAGTATGCAGGAGATCACAATACTTGTCGATCGAACGCGGGGTATATATTTAAATTGGGTTCTGGAACAGTTTCTTAGTGTAGCAAGAGACAACCGATTGTATCTTTGTCAACAATGGAAGCTAAGAACAGCGCAACAATAATGGTAGCTCAAGAAAGTACATGGTTGATACAGCTAATGAATGCTCTATATCAACAAATTGATTATGCTATTCCATTGTACTGTAACAATCAATCAGCAATTCGATTGGTTGAGAATCCAATCTTCCATGCAAAAACTAAGCACATGGAGGTGCATTATCACTTCGTCAGGACAAAAAGTCTTGCAAGATGAAGCTACGACACATCAAGATGGATGAGCAAGTTGCAGATTTGATCACGAAAAGTTTGGTTGCTGGAAAGTTTGAAAACTTTCTTCGTCAACTCAGTATAGCAAAAAGGATAGAAGCAGGTGTTGAGGGGAGTGTTGAAGTATACAACACTAGCCCAATTGAAAAGATCCAGCCCATGAAATCTTCTATTGTTAGTCTAAAAGTTTTATAATAAAACAGAGTTGGTTCGCAATAAGCAAGTAAGTGGACTACATGTGTGATAAGGAAATATTTGTGGTTAATAAATGTGCTTAGTTTGTCAGCACATTGTGTAAATATCTATTATTGCATTTGTGATGCTATACAAACCCTTCCTTGTAAGGGTGTATTGTATCCAGCGCAAGCTTCCTTATAAGCAATAAAAGAAGTTGTGTTAAGAGTATAGTATTGAGTGAATTTCTTCATTCAGTGGTAAAATTAGAGTTGTGAACTCTACATCTCCACTTAACACGAAGAACGAATTATTAGATCCGCACAAAATAAACAAATATAGGGAACATCAAAGAAATGGAACTAATCTAGTACGTAGCCCTAGCCAAATTTCAAGATTTAAGTTTTTAGGTTAATCTTTGTTTGTCTGGGCTGTGGTTAGGTAGTGGGGTACAATATTGGCCGCAGAAGGATGGGCGATTCACCTAAAGCCTTTCCACACAACAAATTCTAAGTATAGGTTTTAAGGTTTGGGAGTTGGTACCTTTCTATTCTCATCGAGGGAAATCTGATGAATGTTCATCAGAATCATCTTGTGGATCCAGTGAGGCATCAACAGGCAAAAAACAGGAAGAAGCATCCTCCAGATCATTAGTATCATTTTCTGGGTCTTCTGGAACATCACCTGACAAGTCACCAGTTCGAGCAACACCATCATGAATCTCTGTAGCATCTGAGCCTTCATCATCTGACATATCAGAATTGATCCTATTTATCAGATCACTTAAGCTTGCTGGTTGCATCATTTGAAACTTGTGTTCTGGTTTGTGCTGTTGATTGAATCGACCTGGAACCTTAGCAGGATTATTGTGGCATGCTTCACACAGGTCAAAACCTATTGACTCCACACAGTCTTTGCATTTGTATCTCTCCCCAATTATAGGAGACATCTGCATAAAAAAAATAAACAGAGGTGTTTAATCAATGAGTGAAGAAGATTGCATGCAATAAATTTTGCAGCATAATTTATATTATCCTGTATCCAAACTAAGAGTAGCAGATGAAACACAAAAATTTAAACTCAGCTTAAACAAAGACTAAATCCTTAATACTTGAGATGGCCGTCTCTCATTTTGACCAATCTTAATACTTATATTCACGCCCAGAGCTATTATTTATTTATTTATTTTAAAAACAACCCCTCAAAGCGTCTTAATGGAGAAGAAGACTTGATAGTCAATAAAGTTAATCATTTACCTTCTCGCAGTCATTAGAAAAAAATGTGCGTTCTTTTCTTTACACCATACTTTAGAATATCACAAGCTTTTGTTGCAACAACAAATCAGCCTTAATTTCTTCCTAACTATACTGACATCTCCAGCTAATAAATACTTCCAAATCATAATTTGATTCCAACTGGTCTGTGAATGTTTTTGTTAACTATATCTTCAGTGATTCTAGGAAACAAAAATGTAGGGGAAATAAGAATAAGGTTTTCAAGTGGCAAATTATCTGAGTTGAATGATAAATTAGTAGGAAAGTATATCAAGCAAATGTTCAATTTTTGCCAACCCTAACAAGCAGCAAAACTACAACAAGAGAATCAGGTGTTTTACAGTGGATGGTTTAGAACATTCCGGTTCAAAATAATACATCCAATATTAATATTTCTTCTCATGTAAGTCACCAAGCTACTTTGGCACTTATTCTGAAAAAAAAAAAGAACCAGGTGTTTTCAAGTTTTCAAGTTTTCAAGTGGCAAATTATCTTAGTCGAATGATAAATTAGTAGGAAAGTATATCAAGCAAATGTTCAATTTTTGCCAACCCTAACAAGCAGCAAAACTACGAGAGAATCAGGTGTTTTACAGTGGATGGTTTAGAACATTCCGGTTCAAAACAATACATCCAATATTAATATTTCTTCTCATGTAAGCCACCAAGCTACTTTGGCACTTATTCTGGAAAAAAAGAACCATTAACACTGAGAAGAAATAAAAAATTTGATAATATTACCCCACAATAATCACAACCCACTCCAAAATGGATCTTAGGCCCATTGCCAAGCCACAATGATGCGTAAACATGTTTAGGGAATGAAGCTGATCGATTTTTTCGATGTCGAGCCTGTGTTGCACCTGAAATAAAGTTGGTTTTGAATGGCAGAAGCAAGTCAGATGATAAACAAAAATGGTGACATAAAGATTGATAGAGATAAATCAACATAAAAAAAACAGTGCCACCCCACAAATACACACAGCTGTCCTTCTTACTCATTGTAATAAGTTGAGTGTATCTGGAGATACTAGTGTGAAAAAGGACACATAGGCCAGCCACTTGTTAGGTAAGAAACAGGCTTATACATAAATAAGATGGGAATGTGGTACCACTCAAGCAAACATAAATGAATTAACATGAGTGGGATGTTATGACAAAAGATATCATGAGTAGAGAATTTTCCGTTTCACCAATTTGTTATTTGCTATAGACAGCTTAGTAACTGATACATTCATAATGGTTCTGACTTGGTTATGCCCTTAGAAAGAAAGAAGAAAGAGAGAACAAAAAGGAACTAATAGCTAAATTATAAATTAAATTCATTTTCCTTATAGCAAAGTCAATGATAATTTAAAGTTTCCCAAAAGAAATCAAGAATATAACACTTTTGGAAATAGAAATAAACTCTAATGATCCTATTGAAAGATTTCTCTTGTGTTTAAATTCTTTCCTTTTATTTTGTTGGGATAAGTAAAATATTTTAGCAAGGCCTTTAATAATTGATTTGGCATAATCACTAGATCCCTTATCAAAGATATGAAAAGCAAACAACAACTATGAACTATATCACTTTTGACGATTTTTCCAAATAGAAACCAAGAAAACTATGGAAAATTAGCAATTAACTCTAATGACATAGCTGAAACATTTTTCTTGCCTTCACTATTTCCTTATTTCCTTATAAGAATCAAGTTTAACCATAAGTTGTAGAAGTTGATCAAACTAACAATATCAAAACTTGATAAAGAAATTGAAAGAAACAAGCTCCCATACTGACCACTGGTTTGTTTCAATAAAGCTTCCTTTCTCTCTGCATATAAATCAGAAAACCGCTCCTCCAAGAAATGCTCTATAATCAAACACACACTAGGGAGCCCATAAGGCTGCAAGCTTTGACAATTTGGGCACTTAAAATTTCCATCTTCAGGAACAACCAAACAAAGTTCACAAAACACTGCGGAATAGAAAATTTAAAGTGAATGTCTGCACACACAAGAAAAAAAAGTGCTATTTCCTTTCTCAATTGTAAACCAAAATTACTTAATTTAATATAAATTACCATGTCCACAGTTAAGAACAACTGGCTTAAAGAGCATCTTCTTGCATGCAGCGCAAGATAAATCATCAACTGAGACCCGGTTTTCAGCTTTATGTTCAAGATCATTTCCAACCAAACCACATTCTTGGGCAGTTGAATTTGCAGTGGCTTCAGAGCATTCTGAAGATGTCACCAATTTCAGCATTGCATTATCTCCAGATTCTGCGGTCGTTTCCAATGATTCCATGCAGGGGGAAGATTTCCCTTCCCCAGAAAAAAAACTTTCTGAATACAATTTTATCTGCTGTTGAGAGGGGGAATCTAGAGACTTGCCCAAGATATCAACCTCCTTATTAGTAGGTGATCCAAATAAATTATAATCAGCCTCTGGTGAGAAGTGGCCGAGTTGCTTCTCTTCTTCTGAACAACCAAAGAAGACCATAAATGAAATTTTCACATGAGGGATTGTTGAATCACATGCATGAGTAAGAAAAACATTAAGACAATCTTCTAGTATAAATATGCTTCAGTAGAGTGGCAGTTGTAATAACGTGACATGTATCTAATATTTGTTGTATTCAAAAGAATGCAAAAGGGAAAAAAGTCAGAGGCAATGGGGTCAAAAGATGCAGATAATGACACCTTCCCCACCTCTCAGACAATGAAATGAAATGCACAGTTCATTCAGAATCTTAAACTCAAGGTACTATTTAGAACAGATCTTTAATAAGCCTACTGCTTTAATTTCCAGATCCTACTTTCCACCCATGTGACCTTTCATGCACAAAAGACTCTCGTTCAACCAATGAAGTTATAAACTCAGCACGAAAAGGGAAAACATTAAGAAGTTAATATTAGACAAAAAGGGCAAGTGGTAATACACATTCCATCAACTGCACTCTATCAATCTTGCTTTATCATGCTTCTATCTCTATTCAATGAACAAAACCACTGATGTTCATGTACCCTGCCCAAGATTCAGGATCAAAAACATTTCTTGTTTTTCATTGTTTTGTTTTAGGCGCCTTTGCCATGGTATTTAGTCATGTATCATCACTCGTACATAGAAGAACTGTAATTATTCTGTCTTCAATACAATTTGTCTCCACTATTTAAAGGCATATAAAATATCATGAAGATTTATGGGTTTTACAGAAAAAACTAGTACGACGAGATATGGATAATCAAGAACCTAAATGAAAGAAAAACAGAGATTCTCACCTGCCACTTGCCTTTCCCTTTTCTCATAGGTCAAAGGATACAGCTTCTTGAGCAAGAAGTGCAGCAAATGACAAATACTTGGAAAATGATTGTAGGGGTTACGACAAACTGGGCAGTTAGACTCATGCCAAGAATTCATGGCATTATATACGCACCAGAAGCATGAAATGTGGCCACAGGCTGAAAACATAGAAAAAGCGGCATCAGAAAGGTACATCTACATATCAGCATGCGGTTTCATGTAGTACCTTCTTACCCAATACTACCGGCTTGTAAAGGAGTTCCCTGCAACACAAAAGGAAAGCGGTCATACAAATCATATACCCAGTGAAAAAAATTGAGGAATATTTCCAAAAACTAACGGCAACCAATTGACCATAAACTCCACGCAAATAATACAATATCATAGGGGAAGAATACAGTTTCATAATATCAAATTTCAGTGAACTGAAACGTAGTTCCGCTGTGCCCTGATTGTTCAAAGTTTCACCTAATCGGACAAATTAAAAAACAATCTTCAGGTTGAATATATCCTTTTAAACTTTTTTATTGGAAGGGCAAGTACAAAATAAACAGAATGTAAGCGCCCTCATCTTTAATATTCCACGAGTCTTTTTATATCACATCCGTACAAAATTAGCTTCTATTGAACATTTACAATCACTTGCAATGACAGTTATATTCGTTCCAAATCAAGAAACGAATCCAAAACTTTTTCATAAGTGATAAAGTGATCAATTCAACATAAGCATTTGTCATACACTTCTAGCCTTTGACTCACAAAATTACTTTTCACAAGTGCTTCTACGACTCCAATTAGTAAAATAAATAAATAAATACTTCGAAAAGAAAAACTAAATTGACAAGATATAAATTATTTTAGCTTGTTGTTTATCTTATTTATGAGGCTAAACAGGCAAAACGAAACGACTAAATATGAATGATTTTGCAGAACTGAAAAAATGCGATAAATAAATAAACAGAAAAAAAGGTGATAAAAAAAACTTACAGGCAAACGCAGCATTTAAACTCATCGCTGAACGCTTCCTTATCCGCAAGTTCAATTTCCAGCTCTTCTGCTTCCATTAAGGATTTGTAATTATTATTGTTATTAATATTGTCAATTTTATTGTTATTATTATTATTATTTTCCATTAGAGAGAGAAAGAGAGAGAAGTGTTGATAGAAAAGAGAGAGATGGGGGAATGACAGGTTGAGGGTACCGGGAGGACGTGTCAAATTGCCTTCTTTTATATAAATATTTCTAGAACTTTAAATGGGTCCCATGCACTCTCTTCCTTCAGAAAACTCCTCACTTTTCTACATGTGAATTGCGGCCCAAGGTATTTCATTCTGGGGGATGCCGACTTGGGTTGGCGGTGGCTCTTATCTTTACTTAAACTTGGGTTAGAACTTGCTTATCTAAATTCGACTCTTTTATTATTAAAGTCCCATTATCTGGGACAGCTCCGCTTGCCCCAAACCCGAATCATAGGACAGTATCATTATCTCTAAGAGGGTATGGATCTAAGATTTGATATTTCATGCTAATTTACTCACTAACTCTTCGTAATTTTTTGCAACACGTCCATGTATAGTAATAATACACAGATAATATTTGAGTAATTTTATATGAGTAATAATATATGTATAAATTTTTATACAAATTTATTTTAAATAAACTAATTTGAAATAAACTCATTGATTGAATAAAAATATAAAATAATAAAAATAAATTATGTAAACCAATAGATATTTAATCCAACCAATTAAATTCTACTAATCGGTTTGTACAAAAAAAATATTGTATAAGAATTTATATCTATATTATTACTCATTTTATATTCTTGTCTAATAACTACCAATTGAATTTTTTTAAAAAGTTAGTAAAAAATATCAGTTCATCACTAAATCCAAATCCCTAAATATATTAAAATATGATGATTTGCATTTCATAGTTCAATTATAAATTACATTAGAAGTTAAAATTTCTGTTCAATTGAATTTTAAAACTCTAAATGTAAATAGCTAATTTTTTTTTTTTAAAGCTCACACACTTAGTATCGTCCTCACATTTGGAGTTACATCTTGGCCTCATAAGCTGATAATTTGTTAAATGAACAAAGGTATCGCTATGTTTTTATTGGATTGTGTCGAACAGACGAAATATTATAATCTGTCATGTTTATAAATTAGATGCCTTAACTTCATTTTAAATAAGATAAGCATATCTTGCAATGTTAAGCCACGTAAGTTAGAATGTGAGATGGCAAAGAATTGTGCCTAATTCCTAAACCCGAATTCGCAACCTCTAGTTATCTTAATACTAAATCATTCCCAAACTGTCGACGGGTTAGGAACTTTATTATCAAATTCTCTTTAAAAGATATGTATTGATCTTTACTAAATTCGTGCATTTATACTGGGGTTTATGGCGGGTTTTGGAATAATTAAAAAAAAAATCTATTCATTTCAAAGTTTAAATTCAATCTAAGACATTGCACAATAACATCTTTAGCTTTTTAAAAAGAAAATTATAAAAATTACATTTTTTTTTTAAAGAAATTGTTCTTCATGAGTGTCAACCCATTATTGTTGCTTATGAGTACCAAACAGTTGAGTTAATAAAATATTTTATGTTAAAAACAGGGGTTCTCTTGAAGTTCAATTTCTACTCACATGAATAAGGAGGAATTGAATTATCATTAAACCAAATAAAAAAAAATTATCAGTAAAAATTTGATTAAATAACTTCCAAACGGTTTTATATAACTAAATCATCCGAATTAGAAACCTATTTTAACAAATTGATAAATTATTTCTTTGTTTGGAATGAATTTCGTTGGCACCGACCTACCGTTCTGTGCTTGTTCAAAGTCGGTTTTCGGAATGGCCTGCTGCTTAACTCGGATCATTTTTGCTCCCCACTACGTGCCATCGAAAAGTCAACAACTTTAAGATCAATTTCAAACTTTTTTTTTTGAAAGTAAAAGCTTCTTAATAGCAAACGATTACATTGATTTATCTCTACAGACATAAGCAGCAATGTCAGTTGGAGCTTTCTCCTCTAGGCAAATTTTCTCAATGGAATTTAGCTAGATGATGTGCAGCTTCATTACAGGACTATGGAGCGAAATTCACTTGGAAAGAATTCTTAAAAGAAGATAAGACTTTTTGAATGTCGGAGATTAACCACCCCACTTCACATCTACTGTGTATTTTGTTACTAGAAGATTAATGATGTTGAGAGAATCGGGCACAATTATAGCTGGAGCCAACTCGATGTCCATCACCAATTGAATTCCTTTGTGCACAGCCACAAACTCTAAATCTTCAGAAAAGATCACCTTGCAAATAAAGGCTACCATAACTTTGCCTTCAGAATTACAGACCAATACTCCAATACCGGCGCGATCTTCCTTAGAACTAACAGCCGCATCAACGTTGACTTTGTACCCTGAAGGGAGAGGACTTTGCCAACATGGCCTGGGAGAATTGGGTTTAATGCTCTTGCTGCTTCCACGTTGCAGAGTGTCTGCTCTAAATGAATTCACTGCATTTGCAGCTTGGGCAACAATTGCTTGAGGCTCGCTGATAGGATTACTATAAATCAGATGATTCGTAGCAAGCCAAATTGACCAACACAAAACTACCCATTCTTCAAACTCATCTTTTGTTAATATAGATTGATATATGAATGGACAAATTGGAAAACTCCATAGGCATTGTAAGCTCTAGGCAGGAATAAAACCTCGTGAGCTTCCATACCTTTTTCGCTTGTTTACACAGGGTTTTTAATTAAATATGTCTTAAAAATAGGGTATTTAGGTAAATATACCACATGCTTGAAAATGATTTAGATACATCTTTTTATGTGGTACATTGCCTAAAATATCCTTAAAGAAAAATATAAAACACACATAACTCACAACACTCTTTACTTCTCACTCTTTTTAACTCCACACAACAAAAACTCACACCACACTCAAAATCACTTACAAACAGCTAATACACTGAGATTTTTATTTGTAGCTAGGTGTATTATTCATCCCATCAATAAAGTATTTGAAACTTTTTTATTTTATTTTGTGTTATCTATTCAATTTGTTGACATTATATTATTTTTAGAGTTTTGTTTGGTTTGTGATAAAACTAAAGCAACTCGTATTTTCATTACATTTGCATCATATGAATGTTATTTGATGGATTTTATAACTACATTTGTTAAAACCTGAAGTTGTTGTTAATTTTTTTCTGCACCCGACATACACGACAACAGTGGTGTATGTATGTATGTATTTACACGACTATAGTCGTGAAAATGTGCAAAAAAGTCCAATTATTATGACACCTTATCATTCTATTAGTTTAAAAAATATATATTTTTCACTATATATGTCCTTTTATTATTACTGGACTATAGTCGTGTGTGTTAATAAGTTACGCGACTACTAACGTGTACGTATGAACTTACATACTATAATTGTATATATATGTAAAATGTTCCAATTGTTATGAGATCCCAATATTTTTTAAAAAGAAATATGTCCTCTGATTATTTACCGAGTCATGTATTTTTACAATTTACACGACTTCTGTCATGTATGTATGAATTTACACGACAACAATCGTGTAAGTTTGAAAGATATAGTAGTTGTTATGACACTTAGCATTCTGTTAGTGCAAAGATTATAGTTATTTTTTTATTAAATATATCATTTGATTGTTTACAGAATTATAGTTGTGTATTTTAGCAAGTTACACAATTATTGTCGTGTAAACTATCAATTACACGACGTCAGTCGTGTAAATAGGTAGACAGATCCACACTTCATTATAAATCTTGTTTGATTTTATTTTTTTATTTGTTGTATAATCAACTGTTATATTATTACAGAAAATGACTTCAGTATGTGTGTCTATTATGTTTTATGGTGAATGGATTAAGCAAAACGGTCATTATAGATTTAATGGTACAGAGGCAAGAGGGATCATGGTGTCCCGTTCTATAACGTATGGACAGTTGAAAAAAAAAAATATCTCGGGTTATTTGTATTGATATTTTTGAATTTGATATTGAAATGAAGTTCAAGCTCAAAACATTCGATTCAATGCCGCCCGTCCCAATTATGAATGATGATGATGTAGATTATTTTCTAGAGGAAACAATTTTGTTATTTGATAGGCAATTGGACTACAGTTAGTTTTATTTATTTGAAGTTTGATATATTAAAGTCTATATTGATTGTGTCATCAATATAATGAATGTTTTAGGAGAGTTTTTATTCTGTGCACATACCCGAGTACAATCGTGTATTTTGACTGTTACAGAATTGATCATATTTATTTTTAAATACCCGACTGCAGTCGTTTATTTTCTCATAGAGAGCTTGTCATGTTTATTTCTAAATATCCGACTGCAGTCGTGTAACTGTGCAAATACCCTACCGCTGTTGTGTATTTTCTCACAAACAACTTGTCATGTTTATTTCTAAATACCCGACTGCAGTTGTGTATTTTCTCACAGAGAGCTTATCATGTTTATTTTTAAATATCCGATTGCAGTCGTGTATATGTGTAAATACCCGACTGCAGTCGTGTATTTTCTCACAGAGAGCTTGTCATATTTATTTGTCAATACTCAACTGCAGTCATGTATCTGTGCAATACCCGACTGCAGTTGTGTATTTTCTCACAGCGTATTCCATGTGCATCTATGACAATCCTGTTATATCACATAGATTGTACAAACTATCTTATCTATCATTAATATAATTAACAAAGAAATAAAATAGATTAATGATGCCAAGTTATCTTTAATGACATCAAATATCAACAACATCCTCATCATAACTATTACATCTTATATTCCAAAAAATGACAGAGCACTTATTCAACAACTCAATAAACGATTAATAAATTAGTTTAGTTTTGTTACCATAAAAGCATGGGGGAAACCATGCACACTATACGTTGCTCCCTTGTATTTAGAATCGGCAATTGACTTCTTCTTAGGCTTCGTTACACGCTCTGCAACGCCTTTTCTCAAACTATCAATGATCATCTTGAAAGAAATATGTCCCTCGGGAAATTCATAAATTCGGTAAAATTGTCCACAAGGGATACATTAGTTGATTTTTATTCTCTTTTCCAAGTAACAAGGACTCAATAAAATACAACATGGCCAGCTTGACCATTTCATTTCATCATTTGACTTAGCCCGGAAGAACTTTGTACGAAGTTCTTTTGTTGTGAGTGCACAATTTGAAATTCTAACTAGGCAACCCAAGAGGGGGGGTGAATTGAGATTTTAAAATTATCCTAAGCAAACCACACAACAATAGAATCTAATGCCTTAATAAATTCGAAAACAATAAATTTAATGCAAGCACAATAATAAAAGAGTAAGGGAAGAGAAAAAACAAACTCAAGGATTTTTACGTGGTTCGGCTATCCCCGCCTACGTCCACGCCTCCAAGCTCACCCGCTTGAGGATTTCACTATCCAAGCCTCCCAAGGCTTCAAGATATTACAATTGACTTCAAGGTGTCAATGAACCTTTACAACAAGAGATTATATCCCCAATCTCTTTACCCCAAGTGTTTCCCACACTTGTAATCTCACAATTTGAAAAATGAAAAATATAACACTCAATCTCTCTTTAAGAGTGGATATACAAATTGAAGAACAATGATATTTCAACAAATGATGATTTCCGAAAATGAAGCTCAATGTATGTTGTGTGCACTTGTTTAGGCTTGCTTGGCTTTTCTTCTCTTACCAAAAATGAATTGGTTTTGAGTTTATATAGTTTGAACTCAAAAATTAGCCGTTATGCACATTTTGTGCCGGAACCGGATTGTCGGTTGTCTCATCCGGTTAGCCACTTCATGTTACCGTTACAGACACAAATTTGAAATTTCGAACTTCCGGTTTGCCGTTTGTCGAATCCGGTTAGCCGATTGCGTTTTGGTTGCATTCTGCCACGAACCGGATTGCCGCTTTCAATTTGGTTCCGTTCTGCCCAGAAACCCAGAAAACCAGCTTGCTAGATTTCCACATCCGGTTAGCCGCTTGCATTTTGCATACATTCTGCCCGAAACCGGCTTGCCAGATTTACACAACTGGTTAGCCGGTTGCTACAGTGACGGCTACAGTGAAATAATTTTTAATTTTACAGTTTGACCCCAAAATTTTATAAACCTGTACTATGGCCCAAAAAGTTATGAAACTTTTTAAATAGGTCCAATTTCAGAAGTTATAAATATTACTTTGTTAATCCCAAAAACTTTCTGAAATTATGATTTGGCCCTAAAGATTTTATTATTATGCACAAAGGTCATTTTCAACAAAATACCCATATTTTCAAAGTTCTCAAAATCTTTCACTTTAGTCCAAAATATTCATAAATAATAGTATGGCCCAAAACATTTCAAAAGTTTATAAAAATATCCAACTCCGAAATTTTATAACAATACTTATTAAAATCAAAGATTTCAAAACTTGTCATTTAAGTCCAAATTCAAAATTCAAAAATAAAAGCAAAGGCTTTAAAAACACATTCATTTTAGTCCAAAACACTTTGATTTTATAGCCTCATTTTCTTATTATAAAAACACAATTTATAAATATTTGTTTAATCAATACATGTGTTTTGTTATCATCAAAATCAACATCTATAGCTATAAAAGCTATCACAATTTCCATATAGGAACTCATCAACTATTCTGTAATCATCGTCATTATTTTCAGTATCGGGCTCATACAATGGACTGCAATCTAAGCTTGCCACCAAGGCAAACTCCTCCAATGAAAATCGAATATTTTTCCGTCTGATTAAACCACATTGCATTTTCATCTGATTTCAATTCTCTCAATAATATGTTGTGGAGTAACTGAGCAGAAAACTTTAACTCTTTCACATCCAAAAAATGACCGAAACAAGAATGCCTGAAAATATTTTTCTGCGCCTCAGAGAGTCTATTTTTAATGTCCTTCATTGCCTCTAGTGATCATCGGTTTGAAATCTTTGCTTTGAAGTATTCAGATTCCTTGATCTTCGGTTCCATCTGCATAAATACAAAAAAATTTATCAATCAATAGATAAAATGATTAAAAAGTTGCATAATAATATATTTTAAACCAATCATAAAAATTACACGACATACCAGTTGAATAAATCATTCATTGCACGACTATAGTCAAGTAAAACATGCATTGATCTACAGTCCATTATATAAACCATAGATTCTTTGTAACATTGGAAATAAAGTGTTTATACCCGGCGCATGTCTAGTGAAGAATTATTTACAAGCTACAGTCGAGTAAAGAATTAATTATGAGAATATAGTATAGTAAAGTGTTCATACCCGACTACTGTCGAGTAAAGTATTCTTCACACAACAGTCGTGTAAATAATTCTTTACACAACTGCTAATTCTTTACACGACTGTTGTCGAGTAAAGAATTATTTACACTACTCCAAGGCAAAAGTCAGATAAATAAATGTTTTACACAACTATATTGGAGAATTCTTTACACGACTCCAGGGTAAAAATCAAGTAAAGAAATTCTTTACACAATTGCATTGGAGGCTAGATTATAATAACAACTAAAAAAAAAGGAAATTGAGCTGCAAATCACAACTATAGACTACACATAGTAGAATACAATTAATTAAACGAAATCAATAAAAAAATATAAACAAATTAATTGGATCTTCACATAATTCAGCATGACAGTCCATCATGCATAGGCATCTTTGTGTAGATGTTACTTGCAAATCAACATAAGTGATTTTTATTAGTACTCACCACGCAGATTTGTTTTCAAAGCAAAACATGGAATAAAGGCATAATTGTCAAATGGACTAACCTGCAACTTCAACTGATGAATTGGTTCACCCTTCTGCGACTCAAGTTGTCTAGCCAAACTGCTAACTCTCACTACTTTCTCCTTTAGATCCCTTATTTCTGCAGCCCTCTCTCTACACTCAACTTCTTTATCTTATAATGAGCATCTAATACCAATAGAAAAAATAACATTAAGTTAAATTCAATATAACATAAAAAAGAATTAAACTCATTTATTTATCTCTCATAAACTCAAATTGAATAATAACAGCCGCAACAACATCAAAATATTTATGATAATTATGATTCTAATTGCAATCAAATTAAATGTAACAATGTAACAACACGACATCTTTAGATTATACTGTCTATTGGACTGAGTAGCTAGACACATTAAGCATTTGGCACAAGACTTTGTACACATTTCAATACCAGCTGCAGATGATTTTTTTCTCCAGGAAAATCAATAACTTGAACTTTGAAAGTTTCAAATTTTATTTTACATTAAAACAAAAAATTTGACTTTCTAAAAGTACCTGGAGGAGAAGACGCTGAAGGAGAGTGGGGGAATTGCAGCTACTGGTTTGCAGAGAAGCGGCATCGTTTTACTTATTTTACTGCTTTTCGGCAAGAGTGTAGAAGAATTGTTGTAAAATGGCAGGGATTTGTAAAATGGAGGAGGAGACGCTGAAGGAGAGTGGGGGAATTGCAACTATTGGTTTGCACAAAAGCAGCGTCGTTTTACTTGTTTTCCTGCGTTTCAGCGAGAGGGTTGAAGAATTATTGTAAAATGGCAGGGATTTGTAAAATGGAGGAGGAGAAATCTAGAAGAATGGGCTGAAGGAGACGCTGCTCACGAGAGAGAATTGGGGGTTTTGTTACACGATTAGTTGTGGTAGTTTGGTTGATTTAGGTTTTTCATTAGGATAATTTTGTAACTGCATATTAGAAAAGGCATATACGAGGAATTTTTTAGTGTGAGGGTGTTTTTAGATAAATACCCTATTTTTGGGGTATACCATGGACAAATCCCTGTGTTTACACCCCACCAAAGCATGATATTGATCCTCATAAGTAAAGCGACAATAAGGGCATGAAAGAGCAACTAGAATTTTCCTTTTATGCAAATTTGAATAAGTGGGTAGAATATTGGAAAAGGCTCTCCAATAAAAGATTTTAATCTTGGATGGTAAAGACAAATTCCAAAAATACTTCCACCACTCTGTTTTAGTATTGGAATTTGAGGGCAAGCCCTTGAGTTTCAAACGAAGGGCTGTTAACATATATGTTTCCGTAATATTGATTTTGATGATAACAAACAAGATTATGAATGGTTAATCTTTTAAGCTCAAATTATTTTATTTTTAAATAAATTTTTAACCTTGCATTGATTAAGGGGGAGCTTTTTATAAATAGATTAAATCTTTGTAATGTATTTTGTCATCATAAAAAAGGGAGAGATTGTTAGCTTATTTAGCTATATATATTGATTTTGATGATAACAAATTATATGTATTGATTAAACAAAGATTTACAAATTGTGTTTTTATAATAAGAAAATGAGGCTATGAAATCAAAATGTTTTGGATTAAAATAAATGTGTTTTAAACCTTTAATATTGTTATGAGTTTCGGATTTGGATCTATTTGAATCTATTTATATGTTTCGGGTCATATTATAAGTTATGAATATCTTGGACTAAAGTGAAAGGTTTTGAGAACTTTAAAAATATGGGTATTATGTTGAAAAGGACCTTTGTGCGAAACAATAAAATATTTGGGGTCATTTCATAATTTCAGAAAGTTTTGAGTTAATAAAGTAATTTTTAGAATTTCTGAAACTGGACCTATTTGAAAAGTTTTCTATCTTTTTGGGCCATACTATAGTTTGATAAAGTTTTGGGGTCAAACTGTGAATTTAGAAAATAATTTCACTGTAGCAGTCACTGTAGCAAAACGGCTAACCGTTTATTTTTTAACGGTTAACCGATAACGTCCAGAAAGCTTGTTTTGTCCAGTTTTGTTAAAATGATGATTCTGGAACAAAACGGTGAACCGTTTACTGAAAACGGTTAACCGTTTATTTTAACCTCTAGCCGTTTATTGAGAAAGGTTAAGCGAAATTTGTTTTGCAGGTTACTGGAAATTAACGGTGAACCGTTTACAGAAAACGGTTAACCATTTATTTGAAATTTAGCCCAACGGTAACTTTGACCAACGCAAACGGTTAACCGTTTATAGTTAACCTCTAACCGTTTTCGGGCAGAAAGTGCATAACGGCTAGTTTTTGAGCTTAAACTATAAGAACTCAAATCCAACTCATTTTCAAGCTCTCCAACAAGCAAAATCAAAAAGCACACGAGATATCTTGAGCCTTCAACTTGCAAAACACAAAAGATTAAATCATTTCTTATTCTTCATTTTTGAATATCTACTCATTGAGTGAGTTTCATTGTAATCTTCATTTGTTCATCTCAATTGTAAGAGTTTGAGTGTGTGAGACACTTGAGTGAAGAGATTGGAGATATAATCTCTTTGTTGTAAATGTTCATTGACACCTTGAAGTCAATTGTAAAAGCTTGAAGCCTTGGAAAGGCTTGGATAGTGAAATCCTCAAGTGGGTGTGCTTGGAGGCGTGGACGTAGGCGGGGATAGCCGAACCACGTAAAAATCCTTGAGTTCGTTTTTCTCTTCCCTTACTCTTTTAATTATTGTGCTTTAATTGAATTTATTGTTTTCGAATTTTATTAAGGCATTAGATTGGATTGTTGTGTGGTTTCCTAGGATAAGTTTTAAAATTCCAATTCACCCCCCCTCTTGGGTTGCACACTTGTATTTCATTTGGTATCAGAGCAAGGTTCTCTTGTGTAGACTTAACCGTCTAGAGTTAAACATCCATGGCAACCCATAGTGACTCAACCTTTAGGGAAGGACAATCTACAATTAGACCACCGTTCTTTGACGGTAATGACTACCCATATTGGAAAACTAGGATGAAAATTTATTTACAAGCTTTAGATTATGCAATTTGGGAAATTGTTTGTGATGGTCCATTTATGCCTTTAACTAAAAATGAAGTTGGGGAAGATATTCCAAAACCGTCACGGGAATGGAATGATTTGGAAATGAGAAAAGTTTCTCTAAATTCCAAAGCCATGAATGCCTTGTTTTGTGCACTTGATAAGAAAGAGTTTCATAGAGTGTCCAGTTGTGAAAGTGCTCATGAAATTTGGCATAAACTTGAAGTTGTTTATGAAGGCACGAATCAAGTAAAAGAGGCTAAAATTAGTAGGTACACTCGACAATATGAATTGTTCCAAATGGAACAAAATGAGAGTGTATATTCCATGTATACTAGATTTACGGACATAGTGAACACTCTAGGAGCCCTAGGAAAGACCTTTTCAAATAGCGAGAAAGTTAAGAAAATCATTAGGTCATTACCTAAGGAATGGAGATCAAAAAGGACTGCCATTGAGGAAGCTAAAGATTTGAATATCTTACCTATTGATGATTTAATTGGTTCTTTTATTTCTTATGAGGAAGACATGGTAGCCGAAAGAGGCAATGAGAAGAAAAGCATTGCTCTCAAAGCCTCGAAACATGAGAGTGATGAAGAAAGCGAGCTGGATGAGGAGGAGATGGATATGCTGGCTAGGAGGTTCATAAAACTCTTTAAGAAATCCGGTGAGCGAAGAAAATTTAGAGACCTCAAGAACCGAAAGGAGAAAAATGAAGTAATCAAATGCTATGAATGCAAGAAGCCCGGGCACATACGACCGGAGTGTCCTCTTCTCAACAAACTCAAGAAGAAAGCTATGGTGGCCACATGGGATGATAGCAATGAGGAAACAAGTGATGAGGATGAGCATCAAGAAATGACAAATCTAGCTCTCATGGCAATTGGAGAAGATTCGGATGATGAACTCAATGAGGTAAATGATCCAACCTATGATGAATTGTATGATGCTTTTAAAGAAATGCATGATGAGTTAATGAAAATTGGTAAAAAGAATGCATGTCTTAAAAAGAAAATGGTAAAGCTCACAAATGAAAATGAATCTCTAAGTGCAAAGATTACATGCCTAGAATTAGAGAATAAAACATTGCATGATAGAGTTACATTATCAAATGAGAAACCTAGCACTTCACATGAGCATTTAGAATCATTTGTAGATGACTTGAAAAATGAAAATGATGCTTTACAAAAATGCAATGAATCATTAAATGAAAGGACTAGAGTTAGATAATAAAATGTTGCATGAAAGAATTGCGTTATTTAAATGCAAACAAAGTACCTCATATGAGCATGAAAAATCACATGTTGATGTATTAATGAAAGAAAATGAAGTGCTTAAGAAGAAGAGTAATGAACTAAATCAAATTGTGCTAAAATTCACAAATGGTCAAAAGAACTTAGAAAAATTGCTCAACTCTCAAAAATGTGTATTTGATAAAGGAGGACTTGGATATAAACCTTACTTGAAACAAAAATATTATAAGAATTATTTTGTTAAGGCTACCTCCACAAGTGATCATAAGATTGTTTGTCATTATTGTAATGGAAATGGTCACATGAAGAATAAATGTCCAATTAAAAGAAATGTGTATTATGAAGCAAAATGTATTTGGATTCCAAAAGGAGCCATTGCTAACACTCAAGGACCCAAGAGTATTTGGGTACCAAAGCACACAACTTGAATTTCTTTTGTAGGTACCACAAACAAGGAATGGTGGAAAGTTCCTTGATGAAGCTTGTAAGGATAATCATTTGAGCATGATCTAGGAGAAAAAGATGAGGCAAGATGATTTAATTGTTTTGGTAACAATTATTGCTATATTAGTTTTGTTGAGTAGATCATGATAAATGGATAATAGCTTGAGTTTGTGATAATATGCTTGTACGTTTACATGATTGAATTATCATTCTGTTTAACATTGAGTGCATTATCATGATGCATGGTTATATATATATGATGATAGCTTGTCAACTCATCATGATAGTTTTGTTTGATTTTGATGATTATGTAATGCCTAAACATGAGGAATGAGTGTTATGCTTATTAATATTTGAGTGCATATATGTTTCATGATTGAGTAAAATATATACATGATGGTTTTGTTTGATGTTAATGTTTATGAAGTGTTTAAGCATGATAGATAAGTGGTGTGCTTGATTTATTAACTTTCAAATGCATATACGTTTAATTATTGCTAAAAATATATGCATGATGAATATGTTATAAATTTGAGTTTTATAATTTGAGTTAATTATATTGATCCATGCATTAAAATGTTTTTTCAAAGTGTTCGGATCAAGAAATGGTCTTAAAATTGTTTGGAAACAAAGGAGTCATTGAAAATCCTAAGTTTGTGCGAGCTGTAATGAATTAGTCATAACTCCTTCTAGAGAACTCCAAATATAGCTCTGTAAAATTTATTGGAAAGCTAATTTAATTATCTTTCCAACGGCATATAGGTTGAACATTATTTCTGGCTCAATCAATACAGTTTTTATTCCGAATTTGACCTTCCTGCATCTTATTAAGTTTTAAATGCTTATACGCTTCATGATTATGTATGCGTTGCTTGATGAATTGATGGAGTTGTTGGTTTGCTAATGGTGTTGTTGGGTTGGTGATGGAGTTGTTGACAAACCTTTTTGGAAGTGTTTTTTCTCTTATGTGTATAAATGGTTTTACTTATTTTTTAAGGGAAAACTCTGCCAAAATTTTTGCTCGCCAAAAACCGAACTTGTATTTCTTTCTTTTCTCTTTCTCTCTTTGATGATGAAGGGGAAGATAATTTGAGAGTTTAATACTTTTGAAGTTTTTGGGAGTTTTAAGAATGAATTTGAAGATGTTTTATAAATGGGAAGATTTTGAAAATGCTTACTTGAGCAAAAATCTTGTTATTGATCATTTCTTAATTTGGCCATATATTTAGGGGGAGCATGTAATATGTTTCACTTTGGTTAAATTTTTTAAATTGGCCATATATTTAGGGGGAGCATCTAATATGATTTTGGATAATATGCATTTTGAATTTTTTTGTCCAAAGGGGGAGAATGTGTTGAAATTTCTACTTGGATAAACATGAGTAATAAATTTACTTTTTTTATTCTTTTCCTTTAAAGTTTTCTTTTTAATGATGAAGGGGGAGAAGAATACATGTATTTAAATTTATAAAGTTTTACTACCTTTTTTTCTTTGCCAATTAAATTTTCTTTTTGATGATGAGGGGGAGAAAAATCCATGTATTTAAATTTCTTAATTTAGCAAATTGGCAACTTGTAAAAGAAGATTTTATTTAGGGGAAGCAATTTGTGGAATCATTCTTTAAATACATGAAATGTTTGTCATCATCAAAAAGGGGGAGATTGTTAACATATATGTTTCCGTAATATTGATTTTGATGATAACAAACAAGATTATGAATGGTTAATCTTTTAAGCTCAAATTATTTTATTTTTAAATAAATTTTTAACCTTGCATTGATTAAGGGGGAGCTTTTTATAAATAGATTAAATCTTTGTAATGTATTTTGTCATCATAAAAAAGGGGGAGATTGTTAACTTATTTAGCTATATATATTGATTTTGATGATAACAAATTATATGTATTGATTAAACAAAGATTTACAAATTGTGTTTTTATAATAAGAAAATGAGGCTATGAAATCAAAATGTTTTGGATTAAAATAAATGTGTTTTAAACCTTTAATATTGTTATGAGTTTCGGATTTGGACCTATTTGAATCTATTTATATGTTTCGGGTCATATTATAAGTTATGAATATCTTGGACTAAAGTGAAAGGTTTTGAGAACTTTAAAAATATGGGTATTATGTTGAAAAGGACCTTTGTGCGAAACAATAAAATATTTGGGGTCATTTCATAATTTCAGAAAGTTTTGAGTTAATAAAGTAATTTTTAGAATTTCTGAAACTGGACCTATTTGAAAAGTTTTCTATCTTTTTGGGCCATACTATAGTTTGATAAAATTTTGGGGTCAAACTGTAAATTTAGAAAATAATTTCACTGTAGCAGTCACTGTAGCAAAACGGCTAACCGTTTATTTTTTAACGGTTAACCGATAACGTCCAGAAAGCTTGTTTTGTCCAGTTTTGTTAAAATAATGATTCTGGAACAAAACGGTGAACCGTTTACTGAAAACGGTTAACCGTTTATTTTAACCTCTAACCGTTTATTGAGAAAGGTTAAGCGAAATTTGTTTTGCAGGTTACTGGAAATTAACGGTGAACCGTTTACAGAAAACGGTTAACCGTTTATTTGAAATTTAGCCCAACGGTAACTTTGACCAGCGCAAACGGTTAACCGTTTATAGTTAACCTCTAACCGTTTTCGGGCAGAAAGTGCATAACGGCTAGTTTTTGAGCTCAAACTATAAGAACTCAAATCCAACTCATTTTCAAGCTCTCCAACAAGTAAAATCAAAAAGCACACGAGATATCTTGAGCTTTCAACTTGCAAAACACAAAAGATTAAATCATTTCTTATTCTTCATTTTTGAATATCTACTCATTGAGTGAGTTTCATTGTAATCTTCATTTGTTCATCTCAATTGTAAGAATTTGAGTGTATGAGACACTTGAGTGAAGAGATTGGAGATATAATCTCTTTGTTGTAAATATTCATTGACACCTTGAAAATTCAGATTGCCTCACTGTTAGTTTGGTTTCACTTAAAAATACAATATTAGGCTTATAGTTTCGGAGAACTTCCTTGAGGTCAATTTCAAACTTTGATATGAACTCATTTTAGACTACTCCTCAAGTAATGAAAAGCTTAAAATACTCACAAAAAGTTAAAAATTATTGTAAACTTTAATTTGCTCCATTATTTTTATTAAAAAGACCAAAATTTTCATCAAAAAAATTCCATTTTTTTCTTTATCCTAAGAAAGCAAAAATAAATTAAAATTTACAGTAATTTAAAAAATATTTTCAAAATTATCATTTCACGAAGAAGTAATCCAAAAATTACCCCTTCTTTATACCTACTAGATTTGAGTTTAATTTATAATGGGAAAGCAATGACAAGAGACAAATGTCCATTAAAACAAGAACCGGCTAAACCATGCGGTTTTAGCTTCAAAATGTTCCGTGTATAGCTGTCCTTGGCAACGGAAAATTTTAGAGCCAATCAATCACCCAACACAAAGAGGGCTATCAATATCATCAACAATGAAGTAATTAAAAAAGAAAAGAAGGGGGAGGGGGGAGAAGATCATCAACAATATCGTGATAAATAGATAAAGCAAAATAAAATACAAGGAAAGATAATCTTTTCTTGTGTTTGAATTTTTGTTGAATGATGTGCGTGAAAAGTCAGCGGCCTTTATACTGGAGGATTTGAAGCAACAAAAAGCAAGCGACAGGTTATTTCCAGATCTTAACAGATTTGTCATGACTCGCAGAGGCAACCATCCCAGTTACTGGAGATTGTGCTAGGGCTGATATCACACAATCATGTGCCGCGATTGTCATGCACTTATTCTCAGCCATATTCCATAACTCCAGTGACTGTAAGAGAGAATGGTATGGAACGATGAACACAAGATTAGCAATCTATGACACATTAAACACCATTATAGTCTCAACTATTGGGCCAGTTTAAATCATGCAATGGATTTGTGTAACCCACAAAGGTTAAAAAATGATCTGTCCTCTGGAATTAAAATGAAATCATCCCCCCAGACCTATTGTACTGTAACAAGAGATGAAAGTTTTTGCCAACAAACACAAAATATTGACAGTTTCAAATGCTAGATTTGTTGCATCATGCATAAACGCAATGCCAAAAAGTTAAATTGGAAATTTTACAGTCGTAGCTCAATTCCAAATTCCAAATTCCCAATGCAGCATCAGAGCAACGAAATGCTTTTCCTTCAGGAAATGCAATTGCAGACAAAACTTAGCAAAACAGCTTAATGTTTATGGATCTTCTAAGATATATTGGGCTAGATGAAGAACACAGCAATCAAAATTCTCTGCAATTTAATTTAACAAAACAATGAAATTTAAGTTAAGATAAGAAGATCACCTGGTAGCCTCCAATGACCATGAGGGTGGGATAGCTTGGATGAAAAATACAAGAATGAAACTTGTTCCCACTGGAACTAAGCTCGTGAATGCACTCTCCTGTGCCCAATGACCACACTCTGACAGAATCTTGACTGACAGATGCCAAATATTCTCCATTTGTGTCCCAACACACAGAGTGTATCTCAGTGGAGTGTCCCTGAGAATCAAAAGATTGTACTGTTTATAAGGAACTTTAAGATGAAAAGCATGTTGTAGAATTGTATTTTTCAAATTCCCCTGATGCGACAATTGCCTTTCTACCTTGAAAGAGTGTGTCAGTCTATCTGTTTCAACATCAAAGATAGACACAACATTCTCGGACGCTGCTGCCAAGAGAAGTCCAAGTCTCGGCTGAAATCTTACTTGCACAGTACCACCCTGATCCATCAAGCGATTCAGATTAGAAGACTATATATCTGATAAGCCTTCAAGAACATAAAGCAATAAAAGATGAAATTCAAGGCTAACCTTGGAAATACGAGCGCAGGAGTACTGATTTAGATTCCAGAGGCGAATCTCACTGTTTCCATCACATGAGCAGAAAAGGTCATTCTTCTTAGGGTGGAAGTCAAGGGACATCACGTGATTGTTATGCCCTGTATAAGTCTGCAAGCAAAAGTTTGGCTGCAAGGATACACCAAAATAAGTGCCTATCATCTTTGGTCTAAACATAAAATTTAAACAAAATAGTTGAATTGGCATCTCAAGATTGCATTGCATAGCAATGGGTCAAAAGAAGGAAGAGAGTGAATATGTAGAGCATTCCTCCAAGAAAAAAAAAAAGCAAAACTTTAAGAGCTATGAAACTTTTCAAAGAAGGTAAGCTTAGAAAGGAAACAATAAGCTACATGGCACTTTTACAAAACCCCAAAAACATTTACAAAAACTGTTTATGCACCTTGTATTAGAAAAGAGGCAAGAATTGCAACTTTTATGATGCAGAAAGGAGAAGAGTGTTCTAAAATTTACGGTCAAAATGCGAAAAGAATAGTTTAGCAGAACTTAGAAAAGGCTCTCATACTGCCTCTGCAGCACATTCGACCAAAGCATGAAAAAACAGAGAGAGATAGAGAAGAAAAAGAAGAAGAAGAGAGAAGAAGAAAAAGAGAAAAGGTAGAGAACATACTTTAGCAGCATCCCAAATTCGCACTGTCTTATCAAATGAAGACGTTGCTAGCTGAGTTGAATTTGGTCTGAAGCGAACATCAGTAATTATATGATTGTGATCATCTGGAGTGCATTCAGTTTGAAAATTTTCCATGTTCCAAACAACAACCTACTGACATAAATAAAAATAAGCATCCATATCATTTTTACTCTTATAAAATAAAAAATGGTTCATAATGTTTTGGCCAATGAAAGATTCTTCTGTGAAACTTAAATATACAGAGGAATTTATCCCCCAAAAAGAAAAAAAATACATACAAGAATCCAATAACCAAATTTCTATAAGGCATATGTATGTATAATGACAACCAAAATTGTGTCACCGAATTTCTACATGTGCTTACTGAGAAACTAAAGAATTGACTGCCGAAAGGAATAAATATTTTGGTATTTGAAATAAAGAGAATTTAGACAAAGAATATTTATTCCAACGATTTATTGAAAAAATCATGAAAATTTTGGTAATTTTGAGTGAGTACAAATTAGATTTATCAACTCTGACAAATCAAAATTGTTATGGTTCCGACTTTTTCAAATTATTTTTCACATTTTTACTTCCTTTCAACACTCTCATATACAATTTACCCCAGACATGAACAAGCAAATGCTTAGTCACCTCATTATGTCATGTTGCACATAAAGAGGATCTCCAGAAATGTAATTGAATCCCTTAAAAGATCATGAAATCCATAACATGGCCTAGCAAAATCTATTTTAAATCCACAAAAGAAATGAATTTGTGGTATGTTTTCCGAAGCATTGTGAGGGATAAAGAGTGGAGTGGAAATGATTTACTTTCATAATCATTTCTTTATTTCTTTCCCCAAATGAGCTGCGCACTTAGTGTTCCTGTCTGGGTGCTGTTGGTGTTACACTTGTCTCTGCTGCTTTATATATTTATTGCAACTCATGTACTCAACCAGGACCAAAAGCAAACAAGGATAAAAAAGAAATTATAACTTTTCATTTTACAACTAGGAGGACCTTCAAGTGATCCATCATCTATGATCTTGTGATTATATCTCCTATCCAAAGGCAAATAACAAGACACACCATACCATACGATGACAAAATTAGAGAATGTGGTAAACAAGGTAAGGAAGATGATGTTGCGCAAATAAGTACAAAAAGTGGACATGCACTTCAAGATCCAAGCTAATCATTTAAGCATTGCCTGTGGAGGCATTTGTATTTAACTTTTTGTTAAATGAGGAGAATTCATTGAAGATTAAACCTTAATGTTCCTCATAAGAGCAAGTGAAACAATTAAATACCAAAGAGTATAAGAGCGTCTCCCAAATGTACATCATAAATATATGATATTTACCTTGAATCATGTGGTATGCAGGCAGCAATAGAAATACCAATCGCATAAAAGTAAAGAGTTGTGAGGAGTCACATTCAAATGTTTTATATATCAGCTATAGACTGAATGATTTAACAGTTGCATGATCAAAGGGCTGTAATTCTGGTTAAACCTTTTCATAGTTTTGAGGTCAATGGTTACAACAGCTTATCGCACCAGTTATCTTGTATCTCAATCAAGAATGGTCCACCTGACCTATTTCACTTTTATAAGAATTATTCAGGTGGGAATGTTGGGAGGCCTAGATTTTTATCTAATGGCAAATAGATTATGCTGATCAACTTTTTTCATTTCTTCAATTCTTTTACCTCTCAAAACATCATCTTCCGTGTTCCAAAAAGAATATTTTATAAGGAATATCATAGAACAAGCACTATAAATAAATCAGGAATTTGGAATACTAACAGAGTAACTTTTTTCATTTTAACCTTGAAACTTTGACAAACAAACGGTCCTTGTTTGAGCTAAACTGAGATAATTTGTTATTTAAAACTTGTTTCAAACTTTTGTTGATTCTTGGGCTACTGAGACCCATAAATTTGAACAACAAAGCATGGGTCTTTTCCATAACTTTCATTCATCTATTTGTGATCCTCAACATATCATATTGGTTAATCAACTGAGTTGACAGCCGTTTTCTCTTTTTTTTTTTTGGTTATTTTTCTATAGAAGTGAATATCTATTGAACATTTTATATTAAGTAAAACATCCAATTACAAACAACCAAATTTTATAACATCTAACAATTTGAAAACATTATTTTAAGAGTTTTATGTTTGGAGATCAAGATTAACAAAGAGAATCATCAGCGCTATAGCAACATCGATATTTTCCCTATTGCGGAGGCTTCATAAAAATATTTTATTCCTTGCAACACTAAAATGGATTATACCTTCTTGTCATGCCCAGCACTGGCCAATAACTTTCCATCTGAAGAGAAATGACAACAGGTAACTTTGCTACTGCTTTTACGTATTGAACTAACTTCGTTGAATGAGAAAGCTGAAAGAAGAAAACAGTCATTCCTGTTGTCAACATAAACAATTATCACTTGTAGAAGGATTAGATCAAATAGTACCTTTGGAAGTTTCAGTAGCTTGTTCGGAAGGGTTCCGTTTCAATGGGCCAAACAGATCCCTTCCATCTCCATCATCTTGAGAGAGAAAAGATTCCACATTATCATCTAAGGAGCCAATATCTCCAAAATGTTCCATGTCATCCTGCAATCAAGTAAACAGGAAACCTAAATTTCCCAACACTCAGACATGATATTCAGCATGAAGTACAACTTTAGTATGACACAATGCCACTTGTCTTTTAACATCAGGCAAGGTTCATAAAATAACTTGATTGGCAAGCAAGCTCTTGGATTGATACCAGCAATACATGTTCAGAGATTTCCCTTCATATTGATAGTCTTTCTTTGTATTTCTTTCGTTTTTTTATTTTGTTTTGTTTGCTTCGACATGATAACTGCCTACTAACTAGGTTACCCATTTATTATATACATACCAGCTGGTTTGTCGATGATGCATGACCACCTGTTCCATCAGAACCATACATCATCAAACCTTTAGGCATGTTACTAACATGCTGCATACTGCCTGAAATGGCTACGGCATCACCAGGTGTATGAGTTGATGGGGTAGATGGTTGGGAATTTGGAGAAGGGCCAACGGTGTTTCCAGTGCAACCACTATTAGCAGCTCCAGAAGAAGAGGGCCCTTTCCTTTTTCTGTTATTCTGTTCCATCGTGAAATGCAAGTCATCAATAATCAGGCAAACAGGATTAAAAAGGAAAAAATAGGTCGGATTGTTATTGCACTAGTTCATAAAGAGAATTACACAAGATGCAAATAAGTGGCAATAAATTATAAGATCTTTCATGAACCAAAAACATTATATCATATAAAATCACAATAACTGTGAAAAGAAAAAACAACCTGTTGGGTTTGCGGTGGTTGCAGAGGATCTTGTTGTTGAGAGGAAGACTGCTGTATCTGTGGCATATTCATCTGCTAACATCAAAGTTTTCAGAATAGTCATCGCAATGAGCTTTGAGTACTCTTAACCATATAGGAGAATAACAATAGCCACAATAACCATTGGAAAATTGCTGACAAAATTTCATAGCTTTTTTTTTTTTTTTTTTTTTTTACGTTTCTAAAATGTTGAGTCCATTTCTTTCTCAGTCTATAATAATGACTCACTTTGGGTTTGATGCTTCTCCAGCTTAGGACAAGTAAACAAATGATTCTTGGATATATCTAGTTACTTGAGAGAAGATGCTCTAAAACCTCAAGGATTTTGAATAAGCACAAGTAGCTGTAAAAGCCTGTTTTGAAATCCCATAAGCCAAGATAGCATAGTAATTCAAAATAAGTCTTCAAACGCTTCGTAGACAATGAATTACAAGAAACACACCTTAATTCCCTAATTCTACATAAAAGCAGCTAGCTAATTTAGCCAATTACGGAATTTGGACCTCATAACATAGAATTTCAAGAATGGACTTTCATACCAAAAATTAATCTTCTATGCAGGTGTATCAAAATAACTGCAGATATATAATGATTAGTAGTGACTGTAAGGTGTGTGCGTTCAATCTCATTATGAGGCTGGGCTTCATTATTTTAGAGGGGCTCTATTACGCCTGTACAAACAATCAAAGATGAGATACACACAGCTTTTATGTATTAATAAGGATGCCCAAGATTAATTCCAGCCAACGGTCAAGTTTTGACAACAACAATTATGAGGAAGTCCAACTTTCCTCATGGATGAAACTGAGCTTCTATAGACTTCTATCAAGCCTTACAATAAGATAATTCAAGGAGAAATTATCAACCATGCATTAAGGGCATTCAGTGCAATAACGTGATGCTTGAGCATATACCATAAAAGTTAAAGCAAATCAACCAGTTCTGGAGAGAAATGCTTACTTTTGATGACGTTGATTGCATTGGAGAACCTATAGAGCCATCGTTTGCGATCGATTGGCCATCTTTCGTATTTAAATTGCTCCTAGGTAATCCCCCAAACCTACGAGGATCCATCTCTCCATACATTGTATTACCAAGGTTGCCTTGTGCCTGAGCCTGTGCGATGAGCTGCTGTTGTTGTAGTTGAAATTGATTTCCACCTTGTAAAAAGGGCTTTTGGACTTGTGCACCTAAACTTGGCCGAATTTGGTCAATACCCTGTACCATTCAGAAAATGCCATGGTCACGTACAACCAGTCATACATATTAAATTAGACTCAAGGACATATGAAGTTGATTACAACTTACGGTTAATGGCCAACCCTTCAGCGGAAGACCACCAACTCCAGGGCTCAATCCTTGAAGAAGAAAAGAAGGCATAAAATTATAAAGATTTCATATACATAACTTGCAGTGTATCACATACTCATAATCGAATTTAATTATATCTGTACATATTTTAGTACAATCGAGGTGGTTGTAGTGCCTGATACATACTTGCAGAGGCTCCAAGTGTGTGTACAAGTTGAGAGGACTAGGTGTCCTTTGCTAACCTGTCAATATTGTCCAGGATCACATACATGGGTGGGCAGGTATTCCCCTGCTTACTAGTAACATACTCTCTCTTTACACAGTTAATTTGAGACTTCATCAGCAAGCTGCCACATTATGTTAACTTCCACATTCTCTTAACTAGAGTTGAGAAACTATGACATTCCTTCTAGATATCACCTCATCCTCATAAACTGACTCACTAAATTTCCCGACTCTTCTCTCTAGTAAAATAATTGCTCAAATTTAAGAGTATTCTTCATAAAAAAAACAAGCCTATCATCGCATGACTACTGCAAGAAGAATGATGACTGATTAGCCCAAGCTTCTAAATGTAGCTCCTACATCAAACTCCAATCCATATAATTGAAATCCCCATAAAGAAATTTAAACAAATTATTTGGAGATTCTTTTTTTTTTTTTACAAAGAAAATCCATCCAGTTGTGTTTGTTTTATATGACTACCACTTTTCTCTACTCTCTACCATATCACTCCTCTACTTCCTTCTATTTTTCTTAATACTTATCAGCTTTACCACGTTTACACTTTGACTGATACTCTCGAGCGGAGAAAGATGAAGAAGAGAGCTACCAAATCTTCAGCAGTGACACCATCAGACATAGAGGGTCAAACTAAAAGTCAATTAGACATAATATTTGTGTAAGCCACTACATTTCAAGAATACATAATTCCAGTGAAATTTTGCCTAATTTTATCTCCCATTTATGCTACAGAGTATGGAGGCTTCCAACTGTCTATTGCCTTTTCCAAGAGGTCAGTTATAGCGAATGATCATTGAAATGCCTCTTTAGTGTTCCATCAACTCTTTCAATAATGCACAAAAAATTTCCCATGTGGATCGGTTATATTCACCTGCATTTCCTAATCCCGGTTTTGATTGCATGATTCCCGGAGTATAAAGTGAAGAGGGATCCATAGGCATAGATCTCTGACTGGTACCCAGGTTCATTTCACCTTTGATGTCCTAGAATACAAGCTTGACAGATTAACAAAACTGACATAGAAAAATATATCAAGACTAAAAGTAGCACCGAACATAGCAACATGTTTTTGAAGTAGTTACGGGAGTCTGTTGGGACCGTGCCTGAATTTGCTGCAGTGCTGCATTTACACTTCCATGATTTCCTTGGACCAACTGACTGTCAGTAAGAGAAAACGATAATGAGCAAAATAAATAACTAAATAAAAAGAACAAAATTGAAGCCTGTCAGAAAAGTTCACAAGCAAATTTACCCAGGATGGTTAGCTGATTTGAGAAGGGCCATCCTAGCATCAAGAAGTGGCTGGGATGTCTCTGAGCCCATTGAATTCCCCATTGAGTTGTTATGCTTCATGCGTTCTTCATACATTTTTGCCGCCAATGCACTAGCATTTGATTGCCCTACCATTCCTTCAGAATTCACAGAATTTACTGCTCCACCTAGGGAAGGATGATTTGGGTTCCTTTGTTGCATCTGAGCTCGCATTAGATGCAACTGCTGCATTTGCAACTGCTGCTGCTCTTTTGTTTTGATTTGTTGTGCCTACATGCCAAAATCATAGCAAGAAAAGAAAAAGGTAGTATAAGTCAACATAAGCTGCTATTTTATTGGTAGTAACATCAATGGCTGTTTAAATTAAAGGAGTTACCTCAATATATGAGGCAGCTGGCTCGGAATGCTTCTCATTTGTCCTTGCAATAAATATATCCCAAAATACAGACCACCATTCAAAAAGAAACCCTCCAGGGGCATCAATTGCTGCAAAAGTAAATTAGCTGTTTCAGACATGCAAACCTTCCAAACACTCTTTCAACATACTCCAACCTAATTACACACTATAGTGTAAGAACCACTTAAGTGGGGCATCAAACAGATCAAAATGGGATGGAAATGATAAAAATTTAAATGAAGCAAGTGTAACACCATGATGATAACAGAAATGCACCAAATTTCTCAGAATTGTCAATAAATTTGAAAACTCAAATTTAGTTTCAAACATTGAAAAAACGCAACATATGTTTCTTATTTGCAGAGCTGCATGTTGCTAAATAATTTACATCAAATGTCAAGAAGATTTAAGATTCTGTTGGAAAATACATTACCTACAGGATCTGGGGCGACTTTTCCTTCGGTCATGAAGGACTTTGCAGTGTTATGCAATTTTTTCTTCACCAAATAATCATATATGTACACATCAAGCCTAACAATATAGCAAATGAAAGAAGTAAGACCCAATTTATTTAAAGGAATCAAAAGAACTTATAAACCATCTAGCAAATGAATATCGTTAATAACAGTAAATTTACATCTTATCGGCTTCCCAGTTACTGCTTTGCTGCGCCATTGTTTCCACTCAATCAAACAAATTATCTGCTCAAAGAACGTAGCAATTACAACTCAATTTTGCATCCAAATTCAAAAGCAAGCTAAATTGCTAAGTTCAATTTTCAAACAAAGCTCAAATTTAAAAATTCAGAAATCCCCATCTGAAAACAAAACAACTGCTCGGCACTCAGAAATACCATAATTGTGAGTGAATTGCAAACTTTAGAAAATTCTAATTCAAAAAAGAAAAAGAAAAACAAAATACATTCAGAAGCAAACCAACTGCTCAAGAATCAAAAAGTCATGATTCCGCCAACAGAATTCAAAAATTGAACAATCACAGATCAAATTTTCATTTTCAAACTTAATTACATGAAGTCTTATCAATAGAGCCAAAAAAAGAAATTCAAGAAAATAAAGATTATAGAAGCAAAATTGGAAAGGAAATTGAAACGAAGAAAAATCAATTAATGAAAAACTAACCTCAAATTCAAAGCTTTAGATGGATCAAAGCAAATATTAGCAATCCTAAGCTTTATTCTACAACGATCTCAGCTGATCAAGCATTGGTACTGCATTAAACAAAACTAATTCAAATGATAAAAATTCAGAAGAATTGAAGAATTAAAAGCGAAAACTAAAATTCTCACCTCCGAAATTAATGCAATTTATTCAAACATAAATAAAAGAAAATGAGGACCTGGACCTGGACCTGCGTTGAGTAAATCAACTATGAGCTGAATAACGGCTGGATTTTTTTTTTTTTAACAGGAGAGAGGGAGTGCTTGAATGGATGCTCGCTAAAGTCGGTTCGTGTCGGAAGCATAGGTTCGGAGAACTAAGCTGAGGCTTGAAATCGAGGCTGAGGTTGGGAGCTCAAGATTTATGCCCAGTTAAGCCCAAAGGATTGGCTTCGGTGTTTTGAATGAATGCTCAGCTTACACCGGTTCGTGTCCGGAAGCGTAGGTTCGGAGAACTAAGCTGAGGCTTGAAATTCGAGGCTGAAGGGAGTTCGAGATTTAGGTCCAGTTAAGCCCAAAAGACTGTTTTCGGTGTACGTACGGTGTAGTGCTCTAGTGCTGGCTTGATATTTTTCTTATGGGGCCCAATGGTGAGCAGTCATGCCCATTGGATCATAACGTGGCAAAGCGTAATTGGCTGAATTTTGGCATTAATTGTCAATTTCTTCGATTTTTTTTTCATTCGTCAATTTCGAGTTATAAGTGTAATGAGTTATTTAATTCTGCCAAGAGCCCTTAAGCTTGGCAATTTTTTTTTTTGTTGTGCAAGTAAGGCTTTCAATTAAAGAAAAATAGAGAATAACATTATCACTTTAGCTGGAAAAGTTCCTAGCCATATAGCTGGTGTATCAAAATCTAAGGCTTTTTGAGCTAAAGCATGAGCAGTAGAGTTATTAGTTCTTGGGATATACTGAATTTGAGATCGAGCTAAACTCTTCAAACTAGTTTAAATTTCAATATTCACTTTGAAACACCCATTAGGAGGAGGAAACCAAGCTTGCTGATTATTATTTTGATGTTTGAGGACTGTTTGATCAACTGGAGATTTAATCATTTAATATGATTCCACTACTGCTACAGCTCTTGCAGCTGTTAATTGATGATCTTTTTCCTTGCCTTAAAAAAAGAGAAGATTTATAGAGCCAAATAGACCAGCACACATCAATTATCAAACCCACATCTTTCCCACTTGTACTTGACATTAGCTCTTGGAGGATACTTAACATATTGTGCTGAATCAGAGGCTTTATATCTTGATAGAAGTTAGTAAATTTCCAGACCCTTTGAGCGTGTTTGCATCGCATTAAAGCATGAAAAATATCTTCCCTTTCACGTTGACATCTCCAACACATTGGTTCCTTGATGACATTCCTTTTTCCATAGGTTGTAAGTTGTTGGCAGCAAGTTTTGAGCTGCTCTCCAAATAAACACCTTGATTTTTTTTTCTAGAATCTCTTTAGACCAAATAACTCCCCAATTTGTTTTTTATCTATCTGAGTTGCCGGCACCCTTTGAAAATTTCAGATTTAGTGCTATTTGATACCCACTCTTGACTAAATAGCTTTCATCCTTAGCAAAGTGTCATACTAGCTAATCTAACCGTGGAACCCTTGGTAGGGGAATTCTTAGAATTCTGGCTGCATCATCTTTTAAGAAGTTCTGAACAACAACATCCTCCCCCCATTATTGAATACTGATTAAGTTAGCTACAACTGAGCTTGAGGGCAAAATCTATGGGGAAAAGGGTTTTAGCGTTTCAGGCTGTGGAACCCAGTTGCTTTTATAAATAAAAACTCGCTCTCCATTTCCAATCCTCCATCTTAATCCTCTATGAAGAAGTTGCCTACCCCATAAAATACTTTTCCAAACAAACAGAGGATTTGAGCCTAATTTTGCTTCCATAAAGCTTGAATGCTTGAAATATCTAGCTTTGAGAATCTGTGTCACCAATGCTTCTGGATTTTGTAGGATCTTCCACCATTGTTTCGCAATTAAAGTTGGAAAAATCTCTAAACCCTAAGCCTCTTATAATTTTTACATGACACAATCGCTCTCACCTTGCCCAATGAATGCTCTTTCGATCCTTCAATCCTCCCCACCAAAATCTAGCTATAGCTTTGTTAATGTCTTCGCAAGTGTTTAGAGACATTTTGAAAACACTCGTACCATACCCTGGCACCACTTAAGCTACAACTTTGATAAGAACTTCCTTCCCCCTGCAAAAAAAAAAATTATTTTTCCAGCTGGTTAGCTTACTAAGAACTCTTAGCTTAATGTTGTTGAAGAAAATGATCTTCCTTCTCCCCACCATGGATGGCAGCTCAAGGTACTTCTCATGTTTTAATACGACATTCAGGTTGAAAATGCTCTTGATCTCCTTTATCTGCCACCTATCAGTGTTGCTACTAAAAAACATTAAGGACTTTTTGTAATTGAAGATTTGACCCGAGGCTGCTGCATAGACATCAAAAACCTTTTTTTAAGTTTCTACACTCTACACTAGAAGCTCTTGAAAAGATTAAGCCGTCGTCTGCAAACAAAAGATGAGAAATGGACAGAGCTTTATTGAACTTTAATCCATGAATTAACTTGTCTTTTTCTGCCTGCATAAGTAAATTTGAAAAAGCCTTTACACATATGATGAAGAGGTATGATGATAAGGGGCATCCCTACCTTAAACCTCTTTAAGGGTAGATTATACCAGTGGCCACAGTATTTATCAACACTGAAAAACTTATTGCAGAGATATATTTCATAACTAAAGTCACCCAATTTAGGGAGAAACCTAGTTTCTGCATAGTACATTTTAGAAAGCTTCACACGACTCTATCATATGTTTTGCTAATATCTAAATTAAGAGTTATCCGCTCAATCTTTTTCCCCTTGCTATGTCTAATTTTAGTGAGACACTCATAGGCTATAATTACATTATTTGTGATCAATCTATTCAGAATGAATACACTTTGGGTTGGGGAGATATTATCATTCAGAACATGTTGAAGCCTATTTTCCATTGTTTTTTTGTTTCATAATCCTATAAATAGCATTACAAAGGCTAATTGGCCTAAAATCTGACACCTTTTTAGTGTTTTGCATATTAGGAATCAAAACAATGTAAGTGTGATTGAAGGGAGTTGTGTTTCCTCCTTCATTGAGAACGTTCAAGCAAGTAGTGAGCACTTATTCTTTGACTGAGCTCCAATGCTTTTGAAAAAAGGCTGCTAGAAGACTATCTAACCCTAGAGCTTTAGTGGGGCACATCTGAGGAAGGGCATTTGAGACATCCTCTTCCATAAATTTTTGGTCTAAGAAGTTGTTCATCTCGCCTCGTTACTCGTCTTAGGAGATCTGTCAAAGTTGCATTAAGATGAGCTTAGGATGGGTTGGTTGTAGCAAATATGTTTTTAAATACGCACAAAATCATTTTTCAATGTTTTCTGCTTCTTCAGTCCATATTCCATCTTTGTTTTCCAGCCCTGATATTCTATTTTTTCTTTTCCTTGTAGAGGCCTTTGCATGAAAAAACTTGGTGTTCTTGTCTCCCTCTCTCAACTGGCCAGCTCGTGATCTCTATTTCCAATAAATTTCTTCATTGTGCAGGATGCTATCAATCTACCTTTCTTTTTTTTTAATTTCATTCATATCCTCATAATGACTGAAATCTTCTCTAATTGTCTTCAACTTTTCCTTCAGTTGCTTCTCTTTTCTTTTTATGCCGTTAAATTTATCATTACTCCATAACTTAAGCTCAGCTAGTGACTCTTTGATTTCTTTTTAAACAAATCAATAGGGTTTCCTCTATTCCAATAGCTGGCATCTTTCCATTCATGCTTGACAATCTCCCTACATCTCTTGCATGGGCTCCACATGTTCTCGTAGTGGACTCTGTGAAAAGCTCTTCTAATGCATCTCAACCTCTTTCCTTTTTCTACATTCCGTCAAAATTGAGTGGTGATCAGAGCTCCAAGTAACTAAGTTCTAAGCCGTTTTTTCTTGAAAATAATTACCACAACTTTTATTGCACAAAAATCTATCTGGTCCCTCTTTAATCAGTTGGGCACCAAATCTTATATATTACCAAGTAAATGGATTCCCAACGAATCCCAAGTCCACCAAATCACATTCTCTTAGAGTTTTCCTAAAATTAGCTACCATGTTTACTTGCCGATCTTTTCCTCATAACTTTTCATTTAAATTGAGGACTTCATTAAAATACCCAAAACATAGCCATGACAAGGAAGACAAGTTTGCTAACCTTTTCAATAATTCCCATGTGTGTTGTTTCTGACCTAACTCCGGATGCCCATATACACTAGTACATTGCCAATAACTGTCACTTTCACCATAAACCACAACATTGATATGGTGAAGTCTGTATGACTTAATTTTAACCATAACTTCAGGACTCCATAATATTGCCAAACCACCTCCCATTCCCTCTATGTCTACTGTAAAACAGCTCAGAAAATGTAAAGCATTACTCTTACTCCTCATTTGTTTTTGCGTCATTTTTGTCTCATAGAGAAACAAAATTTAGGGTTTATGCTCAGGGAGAATTTCTTGAGCTTATCCGAATGTTTAGTCCTTCCCTAATCCTCAAACGTTCCAGCTTACGAGTTTCATGGTTGTTGGCGGGGCTGGGCTCTAACCACCGCCGATGATTCAATAACAACTAGTGATGTTTCCTCCAAAGCTTCATTCTCTTCATCCTCTCTTTAGCTTTGTCCCTGCAGTATTTAGTGGTTGAGCTCGTGGGGGGAGAATGAATTTTTCTAAGCTATTTTCTTTCATTCTTTTTGTATTTAGGCTTTGCTATTGTAAAATGCTAGTTGGCCTTTTCATTTTCATTAGGCCATCTTTACTTCCCCCTTTTCCTTCAGCACTTCGGGCTTACGATTTCCATTTTCTTTTCTCGGGCCTATATTTGCTTGCATTTGACCCCTTTTCCCCTTTTGCTTCTACTTGAATGAGTTGCCATTGACTTTTTTTTTCTTATGTTCTACAATTTCTCGCTTCAAGTTTTTCCCATTCATTTCCCGCTCACTATTTCCTACCTTTGCCCCTTTCCTCCAAGCCGTACTATTGTCAGCCTGATTCTGCTTTCCTAGGTAGTTGTCCTCCTGCTCTCTCAGTTTTGTGGCCCTCTGCATTAAATAATCTTCAACACCCCCTTGATTCGGTTGTCTTTCAGGTACGGACTTATTCAAACTCGGGTTCGTTCGAACTTGGTTCAAACTTTTTTCTCTTCCTTGCTTCTCTAAGTCATGTTGTTTCTTGCTACCTATACTTGGAATTAATTTTGTATTTGTACCATCTGGAACTTTTGTGTTGGGCTGGCTACACTCTAAATTCCAGCTATCCTTCTCCTTAATTTGCTTCAATCAGTTAGCCATTGTAATTGCCTTTAGCCATGGATCAAAAGCTAGTTTATCCATGGATTGGGATTTATAATGGATGCACTCCTTGTATTGTTGGCCAATGAGCCAACAACTAAAGCAAAAATCAAGGGGCCTTTCGTAATACACTACCATTGGAATATCATCTTCGTTGTTGCATTTTGTTCTTTTTTCCTCTTTCATCTCTTTGTGTTCCAATATACCAATCTTTTTCAAATGCTTCGTAATGATTATTGAAATTCTCATCCTTAAAAATTTGCCTATGCATTCCCTTGATGAGTCCGTTTCAACATCCTCTACCCTTCCAATTGTCGAGCCCAGTTTTGCAGCCATTTCTTTCTCCATGCACATCAGGGGTACATCATGTATTTGTACCTAGAAAGATACATGGCTAAAGTACTGCTTCTTTATATCTCTAATCCCAAATAGTTCAGTAAGCACTATAAGTGCTCTTTCAAAGTGCCATGGTCCACCTACTAAAATTCTCCTTTTGTTTTCATTCAATCCAAACTTAAACATTAAAAACCTTATCTCCAAGACTTTCAATTTTTACTTCTTGCCATGTTCTCCATACTAGTTGTATTGCTAGTTTCAACCTCTCTATCTTGACTTCTCTTGAAAGAAGAACTTTCCTTACCATGTAGCCAGTCAAATTTTTTTTCCCTTTAATTTTCATTCTACTTTTAAACACCACTTTCCCTTCTTCCTCCTCGCTTAGCCTAATAGATCTACACCGCTTTATTAACTCCTCTGTATCCATTCTGAAAGGCTGGCAAAAAAACCTCAATAAAAGTGGGTAGTTGGTTTGGATACTAACCACTGTAAATGATTTTAAAAGACTTTTGTTTCTGTTGGTAAAACTAAACTAATAAACATGGAGCTAGTGATGCCTTGGCTCTTAAAACTCACTCACAAAGGAGTGACTAAAAAACGGAGTTATGACAACTCAAAGAACCTCTCATCCTTTTCGGTTTTTAGAGAAAACCTTTAGGAGATAACTTTTTAAGTATATTGTTCTTTTTTTAAGCTTGGCAATTTAAGATTGGTTAAATTGCACTATAAATAAGAGTGCTTTGCTTGTAATAGACACAAAATCTGAGTAAGAAAAACATGAATCCTACAGCCATTGATTTCCCTAAGCTCCCTTTACTTTAATTCAATTATTATTTATTTTATACTTCCTATACTCAATAATTACAACATATTATCAGCGCATATCTCTAGTATTGGAGGCATCTCATCTCTTATAATTTTATTTTATTTGTTTATTTAATAAAACTAGCCTTATAAATATTTTTGTGGTTGCCATTAATTTGAATTTTCTACATTTAAAAATAAGGCTAGTTATTATATTTTTCTTGTTTATTTATATTACTAATATTACAAACAAAGATTGAAGCATACAAGATTTAAGTGTATTATTAAAGTTTTAATCAAGATTGAAGTATATAAAATCCAGTCTGAAGCCATCAATATCAAGATTGAAGCCTTTCAATATTCTTAGACCCATATGAAGCTTTGTATTTGAAGATTCTTAAGCCCCTGAAGATTAATTGAAGATGACAAATCTTATTAAGCTTGAATTTGAAGTCCACAATATTTTCGGTGAAAATTATTTATTTTGAATTCTGCCTTAATAATTTACCAGAAGCCATGTGACTCAGTAATTCATCTGGAAGCCATAAGACTCGATAACACATTCAAGCTCATCCAGTTAATATGAAGCCATTGATTGAACTGATATGAAGCCATTGCATGAAAATAAAATATCTCACCCAAGTGGAATCAATTTCGATAGTAAGATTTCAAGTTAATCCATGATTACAACTCTGAGCTTTATAGAATTACAATATGGTTAAAGATATATAGAAAGAAAATTATCAATGAAGAATGTGTACTCAACATTTCATTCTTCAAACATGATTTTATAGGCAATAATACCGAGCTTGCTAACTTGATAAGCTAATGATGTGATTAGTATGAAAAAAGTTTATAAATTTTGCTCAAACACAGGAAGGATGGCATTATAAAGAAACAATCATCCACTATGTTTTCGCATTTACATAGCTACTAATTTAATATATGAAAATTTTGAAGCCTAATATGTCAATGAATTTAGATTGAGATATGATTGAGCCAAATGGAAAGAAGCAATCCATGCATAATTGACTTCTTTAGCCAAACTTTTTTTTTTCTATTTTTTACTTGTAGTCCAACCATAAATTTCCCTAATCTCCCTTTACTTTAATTCAATTATTATTTATCTTATACTTCCTATACTATCAATAATTACAACAATGTTGGATTTTTCAATCACTTGTTTGAAAATTTTCTTTCAAAATATGTTTGATAATTAATAATTATTTGGTGATTGTAAAATGTATTAAGTTTGAGGTTTTATTTGGTATTGAGATATTATAACTATAACAGAATAATAATTTTAATAAAAAGAGTAAAGATATATATAATTTTTCATCATACAAGTAGTGGATTTGAAACAACTTAGCTTGCAAGTCCTAACTACTATTTATTAAATACATTAATATTATAATTTTTAAGTTACAACTGACCAACCTTAGTACTAATTAAATATGACCTGAAAGAGCAACTTATATTGACTATGTTTCATTAAAAACTAAAATAATTTAATAATACAAATATAATTAAGGAATAGATTCTCCAATAATTTGACACCATCATCGCAAATATACACTTGATGAATTCAACATAATGGGTTTGTATTGTAAAAAATGGTAAAATTAAAGTTGTTGCATTGTACTGGGTACCAATTTATGAGCAACAAATCTAGATAAATAATCATAAATTTGATAAGAAGCCCCCAAGTATAGTTTGCATTATGTACTTTTTTTTTATGCATATCAATAAATCATTTTTAATCTTATTTATTTATAGTTAATTAATTATGGATTAATAATATTGGCATATTTAACAATTTCAGCTTAATTTACTTCAATCATTTTTGTTACAAAAACATGATAAAAATAATTTTGGTTGCTAGAACCTTTTAAAATGGTCTTTCCATGACAAACAAATGACAATTTATTTTTCGTTATAGAAAATATAAGGTGACTAATTTTTTATCTTTAGTGACTAAATTTGTTTTTATAAAATATCATTTTTCTCATAGAGCACTTAATTAGCCATTGGTTACTAATCAGATGTTGTCGACTATTGCTGTTGTCACCATTCATTGCTTGCCAGAGTTAGTTCTAGGCTTCTAATCAAATTTATTGTTAAAATTCTCATATATGGCAAGTTCTCCACAACCATAAAAAGTACATTGGCAAAAGTTCTTTTTTCCCAAAAAAAAAAAAAAAGTTTGTAAACTACTGGTTTCCTTTATTCATTACCCTTAAATGGCAGCAAGTTGAGAATTATCATCACAACATGCATTATATCTTAAGCGGATGGTGGTGGTGGTATCACCTAACTTGCAATTGTTTAACATCTAATGACACCTCATTTTGCCAATGTTTTTTGTATGGTTGCATAGATTCGACAATGAGGTTACTAAAAAATTTAGTGACGTATGACTAACAACTATTGGTGTCAGTGCGTAGTAGCCAATGGCGGTTGGAGGCAACAATGGTGAGAATATTTTTAATAATAAATAATTAATATGTATATATATATATATAAATTTATATTACACCAAATGTTGTTCCGCATTAAATTTTAATATATTTTAATATGATATATTACAATCTAGTACAATATATTCCAGTGCAATATGTAAAATGTAGTGTGACACTCCAAGCACACCCTAAAATCATTCAGTATAATTCTATATGGTATTTATTCATTTCTCATATATCAAATTCATGATATAGTTGCATCCATTTATTAATTCTTGAGTAACGAGATTGTCAGTGGGAATGATTAATTTGAACACAATTTGTAAGGTTACTGAGGCGATGTATTAGAGATTATAATATTCCATCAACATAAGTTAACTATTTTATTATTGTACAATAATATCCATTGATTTTAACTATATAATTTACATTTTTGTATATATATATCAATTGCTTACCCATATATTTTATGTGAGAATAAGAAGTAAAAAGATAAATTAAACATAAATACATATAAAAGTGACAATGGCTTCACACTACCAATCAAAATTCTATAGGTTGATGCAAATTTTTGCTCAATGTACATTGATTGATTTGTGTTCAAGATTTTCTTCTAAATCACGTGTCTCTTTGTGTTTAATCATTCTATAAAATGAAACAATTGTCAAAGGGGGCCGATGTGCCAGCAATAACACTTTGATGCTCAATTTAGTCTTTTTACCTTTTCTACAATAAGAAAATCTAGAGTGAGATGGGTAGAGTCTTTGTACTCATTTTATGCCTTTTTTCTCTTACCTTCAAATGGGGGGTCTCAGCCGTTGCATAACATAATCTTGAGTTAATTAGAGGGGTATATGACACTTTTATTGTGACAATATTATCTAAAGCCCATGCATGGAGACACTTATTTACATGTGTCAATACTTATTCATGACAAGTACTATTTTGTCACTTGTCATGTTTTTTTAATCTCTTGGCATTTAATGAGCTCTGACTTGATTTTGGCCCTTATCTTGGCTCCTCATAAAGAGGATTGAGTTTGCAGCATTTTACCCCTAGGTGTAAAATATTACTGGCCAATAAACTCATTTCATAATATATATATTTTTTCGTAGGCATATTTTGTAGAATGAATATTTGCCCGCGGGCGCATTTCGTACAATGCGCATTTGCTCACAAGTGAATTTTGTAGAATGTATAATTTACCTTTAGGCGCATTCCGTAAAACATATATTTACCTATAGGCACATTCCATAGAATGCTTATTTTCTTGTAACCTCATTTCGTGAGATGTACATGTGCTCATAGTTGCATTCTGTAGAATGTATAGTTATCCATAGACGCATTCCATAAAATATATATTTGCCCATAGGTGTTGTCAGACTAAATTATGAATAACCCAAAACCCAGGAAAAATGTCGGCCCAATAAAAGTATTTTATATGAAATAACCTAGTCCCATTCTCTATAAGAATGAGCTAAGTACTTAGAATTCAAAGTAATGTATCTAAATGCAAGATAAAACAAAACACTAAAAATGTGATTCATCAAAGAAAAACCTGAGTCTATTCTTTACAAAGAACGACTTAGGTCTATTTTTACAAAGAATTACTTAAGTCCATTCCTTACAAAGAATAATCTAGGAACTTAAAAAAATTCTAATAAAATATTTGAAGAGCGAGTCCTTGATAAAGTGCCAAAGGCGTGATTCCTTAAAGAATGATCTAGGTCCATTCTTTACAAAGAATGATCTAGGTCCATTCTTTACAAAGAATGATCTAGGTCCATTCTTTACCAAAAAAAAAATTAGGCCCATTCCTTACAAAGAACAACCTAGATACTTAGATAATATTTCTTTATAAGAACATACAGACTAATAAGCATTCTACAGAATGTACCTATGGGCATATATATATTATACAGAATGCACCTATAGAGAAACGTGCATCTATGAGATGTGCTTACGACAAATAAATATTCTAAGAATGTACCTATGGTCAAATAAATATTATATGGAATACGCTTATGGATAAATATATATTCTACTGATGCGCTTACACGGGTAAATACACATTTTACAAAATACGCATATGAGCAAATATGCATTCTATGGAATGCACTTACTTGCAAATATACATTCTCCAGAATGTGGCTATGGGTAAATACATGATCTACGGAATGTGCCTAGAGGCAAATAGACATTCTACGAAATGCACTTACAAGAAAAACATTACAAAATCAATCCTCTTTGTAAGGAACCAACATAAGTGTCGAATTAAGCTTAAGCCCACTAAAGGTCAAGGACCTAAAATATATGACAAGTGTCCAAATAATACTTATTCTAAGCAAATATTGGCACATATGAATATGTGTCTTCATGTATGAGCTTTGCCCGACACTTATTGTAAGAAAAGTTGCATATAACCTCTTCAATTGACTCTAAGACACTTATATAAAGGATAAGACCCCCCCTCATTGCATTTGAAGGTAAGAGAAAAAAAGGGAATAAAATGAGTATAAAAAACCACCCATCTCACTTTAGATTTTATCTCTCTAAAAGTTGAGTAAAATGAACTAATTTGAGTGTTGGATGATTATCACAGGCACATCGATCCCCTTTGACAATTGTTCCTTTTTGTAAAATAATTAACCATAAGGAGACAAGTGATTTGAGACACTCGCCTTAAGGAAAAGATAACTCAAAATACTTGATTTAGAAGAAAGTCTGAAACACAAATCAATCACTATCCATTGAACAAAAATTTTCATTAGCAGGTGCATTTAGTAGAATATATATTTTCTGTATGCGCATTCAGTAGAATGCTTATTTATTTGTAGGCTCATTCCTTAAAATATTTATTTGCTCATAGATGCATTCCATAAAATGCTTATTGCCCATAAGTGCATTCCATTGAATATATATTTTCCCATAGGCGCATTTCTTAAAATGCTTGTTTGCCCCTAGATTCTTTCTGCAAAATTTATATTTTCATGTAAGCACAGTCCGTAGAATGCTTATTTGCTCATAAACTCATTCCATAAAATGTATATTTGCTTATAGATGCATTCTGTAAGTTTTTTTTTTTTACTCTCATATACTCATTCCATAGAATGTATATTTGCCCATAGGTGTATTATGTAAAATGCTTGTTGGCCTGAAGGCTCATACTTATAAATATTTAAAAGTGTCAAAGTCATCTTTGTAAAAAAATATACATAGGTTGTTATTTGTAAGAAGTGGACCTAACTCATTCTTTTTAAAGAATGAACCTAGGTTCTTGGTAAAATTATGCATTTGACTCTTTTTCCAAGGCTCGCTCTTTGAGCATTCTATGTAAAAATATTTTCTAAGTGCTTAGATTATTCTTTATTAAGAAGAGACTTTGGTCATTATTTCAAGAATAACTCATTCGACGGTTTGTCAAAAGCTCACCCCTTTGGCATTTTGCTTAGAAATATTTATTAAGTTTCCAGGTCATTTTTTTATAAGAAGTAAACGTAAGTCGTTCTTTATAAAAAATAAACTCATGTTATTGTTTGTAAAAAATAGATTTAGATCATTCTTTATTAAATAATACTTTTATCATATCTTACATTTAGTCACTTTTCTTAAGATTTTAAATACCCAGGTCAATCTTATGAAGTATGCACTTAAATTATTTCATTGAAAATATTTTTATCAAGCTTATATTTTTCATGGGTTTTGGGCCATTAATACACTATGTATGAGCTACAAAATCTTCATTATAGGTAAGGTGAATTTTACCCAATGCTTCAAATGCATGCACTAGCTTGATCTTCATCTTTAAGTTTCAGAATTTCTCTAATATGTTAGATAAAGAGGGCTTGAACGCAGGATGAGTTAATCCAAGCATGCTAACAGCACCAACACTTTTGATGACGATGATATCATCCCTCTTCAAGTTGACCTTCACGCGGCAATAGAAGCAAAAAAATAATTAAAAAAAATGTGTCTACGCGTTTCTGTCTATATAGGCATGGGCTGAGAGAGAGACAAAGAGAGAGTAAGCGAATCATTCTGTTGCATTACTGTTGGCGGGCACCATTAATAATGGTATTGGGAAGCTGCATTAAATGAAATCACATAATTAGGGTTCAACTTCTCTACATTATTTTCATTCAATCTTGATCTCTATTTTGAGCCAACTTTTAAATAAAGTCGAATATTTTCTTGGATTAAAAATAAGCAAGAAGAAACCCCATGCATGCAAGTCAACACCCAAGTCTCTCTGATGCTGTGTGCAAAGTGGAAACAGTATCTTGATTCTTGAATGAATTGAGATTGAATAGGAAAGGGCAGTTGGACAAATAAATTTCACTCACAATGACGGATGAGCCTCATTTACTCATGCAAGCGTGGCAGCTGAGTTTTTCCTTTTTTTTTTTAACACAAATTCTGTCACTATATATACTTCACTGCTTCTCATTGTATCTCCACACTAAACAGTGAGCTAGCAAAATATGATAAGAACAATGGGTTCTGTTGCACATTTTGTTGCGGTTACTATATTTTGTGTTCTTCTTGTGAACGGTTTTGTTTTAGCTGAACATGATAATGTCAAAGGCGTTAAAGATGATAAGCATTTGTTTTATCATCATCCGCATTTGTTCAGAGGTGGGGGTTTAGGGCATGGCATTTATAAAAAGGGTTTTAGACATGGAGGCTTTGGCGGTGGTGGTGGTCTAGGCGGTGGTGGAGGCCTAGGTGGCGGCCGCGACTTAGGTGGTGGGGCAGGAGGTGGTTTTGGTGGTGGCGCAGGAGGTGGTCTGGGCGGTGGTTTAGGGGGAGGTGCAGGAGGTGGTCTTGGTGGTGGTGCAGGAGGTGGTCTGGGCGGTGGTGGTGGTTTAGGGGGAGGTGCAGGAGGTGGTCTTGGTGGTGGTGCAGGAGGTGGTCTGGGCGGTGGTGGTGGTTTAGGGGGAGGTGCAGGAGGTGGTCTTGGTGGTGGCGCAGGAGGTAGTCTGGGCGGTGGTGGTGGTCTTGGTGGTGGTTCAGGAGGTGGTCTGGGCGGTGGTGGTGGTTTAGGGGGAGGTGCAGGAGGTGGCCTTGGTGGTGGTGCAGGTGGTGGGCTAGGTGGAGGAGCTGGTGGTGGTTTAGGTGGTGGGCTAGGCGGAGGAGCTGGTGGTGGCTTAGGCGGTGGTGCTGGTGGTGGTCTTGGTGGAGCAGCTGGGGGTGGCTTAGGTGGTGGTGCCGGTGGTGGGCTTGGCCATCATGGTGGTTTAGGTGGAGGAGCTGGAGGTGGTCTTGGTGGTGGAGCTGGTGGTGGGCTAGGTGGAGGAGCTGGAGGAGGCCTTGGTGGTGGTTTAGGTGGAGGAGCTGGAGGAGGGCTTGGCCATCATGGTGGTTTAGGTGGAGGAGCTGGCGGGGGTCTAGGTGGAGGTGGAGGCCTTGGCCACCACGGTGGGCTAGGTGGAGGAGCTGGAGGCGGTCTAGGCGGTGGACTTGGAGGTGGGGCTGGCGGAGGAGGAGGGCTCGGTGTAGGCGCTGGCGGAGGCTTAGGAGGAGGTGTTGGTGGGGGTGCCGGTGCCGGTGGACTTGGTGGTGGTGCAGGAGGCGGAGGTGGATTTGGTGGTGGGGGAGGGGTTGGTGGTGGTGTCGGAGGCGGAGTTGGGGGAGGATTCGGAGCAGGTGGAGGTGTGGGTGGTGGAGGAACTGGTGGTGGTTTCGGCGGAGGCGGAGGCGGTGGTGGTGGTTTTGGTGCCGGTGGTGGTGCTGGCTTCGTTGGCGGTGCCGGGCTTGGAGCTGGTGGAGGAGGTGGCGACTAATTAGTTAAAGCTCGATCAAGAACAAGGCTATATTATACTTGCTAAGTGATCTAGTACTGTGTTTAGTGATAATTTAATTTGCATGAGTTACTATTAAACTAGATATTCTCTCTCTTTGTATGATTTAGGCAAAAGACTTGCTCGTTATTTCAACTCTTTTCAGCTTATAGCTTATATTATTATGGAGGTTTGTTGTTTACGTAAAACTATTCTCGTCTTGTTTCCCGCTCCATGCATCATGCATGGGAACTGGGGAGTAGCTGTATTACTGTAACCTTCAAAAGGCTACGAAATTAATACTGAAAAAATAAACGTGAAATTAAAGTCCTTGCAATTTGCATGCAACATCGAGGGGATTTGATCAAACACACAGAGATGATAGATCCGAAGATCTATGGCCATGGTGAAAAGGGTTCCATCAATTAATGAGATGACCCTCACAATTTATTTTTATGTCTGTTGTTGTACAAATGGCTACCTACTATAATTTATAATTTTGCAGTGGAATTAATGACGATTCATTTCTAAGTCTGTTTTCAAGTTAAATTCATAAAGCGGATCATTGCTTCAAAATATATGGGGCTGAAATTGAACGTGCGTATTAGAAATCTCAGGTGCAATGGTGGAACAGAGATTTGAGTTCAGAAGGTAACTAAAATGTACCCCAACTTCAGATTTTTGGTTGTTCGTGCCCTTTTGATTTTGAGAGAGAAAGTGGTTGAATAAAAGTAGAGAAGGTTTTGCTTTTTTATGTCGGTACATAATGTCTATGGTCAAGTTATTGTACAATTGGTGTTCGGTGTCCTTATTTTGTCATTTAGTTATTTAACGATTTGATCTAACTAAAGAGCTGCACAACGACCTAGATATGTTCCATGGTTATTAACATGGCATCCCTAATATTTGTTGAAAAATCAGAAAAGGCATAAATTTCTAAATGTTGATATATATGTCCAGATTGTTTCAAATTTTTTCACTCTTAAATCCACTGACTTAGTTTGACTATTAACATGAGTGTCGACGCAACAATTTAATATCATGAAAAAATTTCCAAATACATTAAAAAATTAATATGTTTTATTAAAAAAATTTTATATCTAATATCTCTTTAATGTATAATGAATTATTTGAATATCTTAGTTAAAAAGTACTTAATTTTTTTAATTTGCCAATAATAATAATTTCTAACCAAAATGAGCATATATATGCCTAAACTAAATGTTTTCAATAATATTATTCATGAACATGTCTCGTAATTCCTAAATTGTATTTAATTAAATATGTTATTTTAATATTAATATCTTGATATGTACATTAACCATGAGCTCATCCTCTCTTTTTTTTATTTCCTTTTTTCATAAACTCGTACTTAATAAAATAATATATTTTAGAAATAATTTTTTTCATCAATAGCAATCTAACCATTGATTCTTTGGTCTGCATAGTGGTATGATTTAAAAGTATTCTTATTTTTTCCGTAGATGCTATAAATATAAGATTTATGTAACTCTTGAAATTTTATTATTTATAAACTTGTCAATTGTCATCACGTTCTCTTAAAATTCTTGAACTAAACCTTTTCTTGGGAATTTTTTTTAATTTATACGAATTACCATTTTGTGTTAAATAAAAGATAATATACATAGAGAATAAACAATTGTAAATTATAGAGATTTATCATTTGTCCTTAATAGTAATTTAATGAATGAGTATTTTATAATATAAATTAGGGTGGGGCTATTTGAAACCAAAATTTTACTTTCTACACCCATTTTCTCAAAACACCCACCATGTAAATTTGAAAAATAAAATTGTACTCTATGAACCCTTCGAAAATAACCCTATATTATCTTCGTTCACTTTTTTTCTTCCCTCCCCCTTCTTATACAGTATTGAATGGTGACAACAACTTTGATGCACCTTGCTAATATTAAAAACTATCCTAATGGTCAAATCCATGAAGAAATAAATTTTGATGATGTGCACCAATAAATTAAAAATTTTGAGCTAGCAACAGACTACTGAATATATTACAGATGGGTTTACATTAAAATTTTTCATTTCTTTTTCATCCATTAGCTTTCACAAAAATCTTTATAATTTCATATCATAACTGCAAGATGCAAAAAATTCTTCATGTCTTTTCATTCATCGCCATAATTGCCACAGAGTTCATTAGCTTAATTAACTATTAGTTATATATATATGAAAGACTCTATTTTTCCTTAAAGTCTTGAATCATCAAATTCAATTATTTCTATTGTTCGATTTTTCTATTTGATTGTGTATTTTCATAAGATGCCGAAAATTATTTTCAGCTTATGCAGAATTTTCATTCACTTCTCACCATCTAAGTTTTTTTTTTGGTCTGTCCTTAATGGTAATTGTCATAATGGGTAATTTCATAATAAAAGTTATTGAGAAATTATGGGTGTAAAGAGTTGTTTGGTGGGTTTAAATAGCCTCACCCTATAAATTATTCAATTAAAGGGTGGTAAATATCCTCACTCTTTGTTTGATTTTTTTGTAAGGGTCAAAATAACAATTCCACGTTCTATTGAACTTTCCTTAGTGGTCAACTGTAGTCAAGGATATAAGTAAAAAAAAAATTAAAATGAACAAGACTTATGTGTTAAAATTTAGAAGTACTATTTGATTATTTTATTTTTATCAAACAAAACAAGGAATTACTTATCCCATTAGAATTATAGTTTTGCCCTGTCTATATAGTTTAGAAATTCAAAAAGTAAATTCTTCTTATTGCTATAGTCTTCTTCTAGTTGGGGTGGGGAGGCATGGTTGATTTTCGAATCGATCTAAACCGATCATTTTTTTTATAAAATAAAATTCAAATCAAACTGAACTGAGTTGGTTCGACTTTCGATTCAATTTCGTTTTGGCTTTTTTTTTTTTAAACTATAAATTCCTCTTTATTTTGTAGTTTTTTTTTCTGTTTTTGATTTTACGAATTGACTTGTTTTTTTAATTTTTGAAACAAAACCAAACCTCTAGTTAGCTTTTGGTTTTTTGGCAACAATGATTTTTTTATACCCCTACTTCTGATATTAAAATTTTGTCGTGTACGAAATTGTATTTTGTAGTTATGTGTTGCCCTAATTTAGGCTTGACTCTTAGGCATTGACCTATACATTGTACTTAAACTTTATTTTTTTCATATATTTGTGCCTATATACATACGTATTGATGATCATTTTTATCCTAATAATATACGTTATTAATTCTTTTTTTAAAAAAAAGGAATATTCATGTAAACTTTTTAAAATATTGTTAGGAGGATAATTCTATCAACAAAAAAGACGACTGAATATTAGCCAAATAGGTTTTTTTTTAAAAAAAATTACTTTCTATAGAGATATGTGAGTAATGAAAATGTATTTTGGGCAGCCTATCTAGTACTCAAACTTTTCTACATTAGAAGCAATGAGTTTTTATTTGGCTTTTTATTGTAATTTTTGAATTTTGAGAAACTAGAAGGGACTTTCATAGAAGTCAAATTAATATCTATGCCTATTGTGGTTAATTAGCCCTTTAGAAGCATGATTACTTAATTACGTGCTTTATTTTTCATTTACTTCATTATTTTCGGTAATTTATTAAATTAATCTTTAATTAAATTTGGCTAAGACTTAGTAATTATATATCTTAAATGTATTACATTTATAGTAATCATAGAATTTTCCTTAAACATAGATTTAAAAAAAAAACTGAGCATAAAAATCAGATCAACATTGAATAACACTGTTAGAATATAGAAGTTAAAACCTCAGGTCAAGTAATAAAAAGATCACATACTCTTCATTGCAATGGGAAATTGAAAGAATAGATTGTCGAAATAATCTATTAAAAAATAAAGTAGACAGTGAAGGCTGATTATACTAATTAAAAATCTATTTCAAAATTCTTTGCCTTCAAGGCTTAATTTGTTCAAATTAAAGCTGTACTCTACTAAATTTGGGGCTCATGTTTGTTTACTATTTATTATTAATTGGGCTTATATTATTGAATTTTCCCGATAAACGAAAGAAGAAAATGTTAACGCAATGACATAAATATAGGAAGAACGATATTTTTTTAATTAAAATAATGGTAAAACGATATCGTTTAGCCTATGCTTTTATTGAACTTATACTTGCCTATGCCTTTATCCTTTGACATACGGATAAAAGGATGAACATTTGAAAGCATACCACATGCACCTTATAAATTAGGGATGGTAAAAAAGTTCGGGTTGGCCCGGTCTAGGCCAGCGGGCTTAAAGCCCGGCACACAAGGGTTATCTTTTATATTAGTATTTGTTATTTATTAGGTTATATTACTAATATTTTATACATTGGATTATTATTCTATTGTGTATTAGATAATTATTTTTAATTAAAATATTTTATAATTAATAAAAAAGCTCAAGCTACACCCATCCAAATTTGGACGGGCTTTTGAAAGGTCTTGGTTTGAATAATGTGGGGTTGGGCTTGAGCAAAAGTCCAGTCTAAGCCTACAAATTGCCACCCTTAATCTGAGGAGCATATACTTACAAAATAGAATCTATATATATAATGCTTACCTAACCTATTTGTGGTACTTGATCATTTAAATTTATGACTGCAGTTTATTCAATAAACTGTTTATTAAATAATAATATTTATTAGTAATATATTCACAAATATAGATATATTAAAAGTGATTATTAGAATAAAAATTGAATTAAGGGATAAATATGTAATTACTTAGGCAAGATATTTATCGTGGGTCCTAACTTTGATCACGAGCATCAAATAGAGGGTTAATTAAGTAATTATTATTGGTCTAAGATCAAGCCTAATATTAATTAAAAGGAGTTTTAATTAATAGGGCTTCTATTTATGATATGAGTTAGTAGAGTGTATCTTTAGAATTTTAGTGGAATACCCTCAAGTTAATTTAGTAGCTTTGGTGTGTTATGAAATGTCTGGACTTCAACTATTAAGTTAGAGTTAGGAAGTTCATGAGCCTACAGTTCTTCTGCGACCTCAATTTCTAGTTGAACTCTTACTCTAATAAGTGTCTTATGAAAAAGAGGAAATTGGAACAGAGAAATTCTTTTAAACATATAATTTTTCTCTATAAAAGGAAAAAGAATTTTCCAGGGTTTTCACCTCTTACATAGAGGATAGCAAAGAAGATTACAATTTATAATCTTTAAATCCCAACAATAGTGGTGGAAAAGATTACAGTAGTTCTTTGAATCTTTATCGGAAGTCTAAGGTATTTCTTTAATTCTATATATGTATACATAATCAAGAAAAAGATCTCGATTTTCGCTGATTTTATTAAATGAAATTTTTCTAAGCTTGACTTACCAAAATGCAAACCAGAGACGAGAACCACCCCTACATCTAAGAGATATATATAAATTTTAGTGTAAAAACTTGAACAAGTAATATAAATAAGCGTTCAACATTTAGTATTGAGAGTTTAAACGAAGATTATTTATACATTTGTAATGGTTATACTTCTACTTTGAAATACAATTTAAAGTTTTTGGTAACTATCCAAATCACTTATGAACTTACTTATATTATTTGACAGTTATTAACTCAATTTAAATAATGATTATGCATCTAAAGCCAAAGCCTTAATTCCAAATTTAAATGTACAACTACTTATTACTATCCCTCATTTAAGGGTAAAATGATAAAAGATTTTAAAAGGTTGTACTTAAAAGGAATCTTTGTACAACCAAGTGGAGTATCCAAGTATTTTTTAAATATGAGGGGCAAGTGGGCAATTATCTAAATTCGAAGGGAAAAAATGCATGCTTCCCTAGTTTTTTAATTTGAAAAGATAGAGGGATGGACAAGCTCAATTAAATTTTTATTCCCCGATCTCTCCAAAGTGAAGAACTCAAGTGGCTAGTTAAATAAAATTACTTGAAAATCACTCATTCAAGTCCTTGAAGGCAAAGTTTTCTAATATATAGATAAAGATCACACATTTCAATGGGGTTCTGATTTTATCCTTGGTTGCATACTTATGGAAAAGATTGATTTCAAATAATTTTCTAGAATTTTTCTCAATTTTTTTCTTTATTAGCCTAATAACAACTTAATCAATAAAAAGATCTTGACTTCTATTGATTTTATTAAATAAAAAATTATATTCGTAGATTTATCTACATTACCCACTAGAGACGAGATCCAACCCCTACATCTAAGAGATGCCTATAAGTTTTACTATAAAGACTTAAAACCACTAAGTAAGTGTTCAATATTTAATATTGAAAGTTTAAGCCAATATTATGTGTATGTTTGTAATGGTTATACTTTTACTTTGAAACACAATTTAAAGTATTTGGTAAATATTTAAATCACTTGTGGACTTAGGGTGTGTTTGGAGAAATTGCACTGTAGCAACACAACTATCCCAAATGAATCCTTACTTATATTATTGGATAGATATTAACTCAATTTCAACAATAATTATGCATTTAAATTCAAAGCCTCAATTCCAAGCATACCTCTACGTATTTGTAACTGTCTCATATAGAAAATTTATACCATAGTGCACATATTATAATGTCTAGGGAAAAACTCCCACCTATCTTCCTCCCTTAATTTTGGACAATTATGCCCATTTTATTCTCTGATGTTTAAAAGTACCTTAATATCCTAGAAGTTTATATTAAAGTTTAACTTTTTAATTATTTTTGGGGTTAATGTTATTTGGGTGACATATTTCAACAAATGTCAAAAGGGTGATACAATTTTTAAAAATAAGCAGACAAGTGACAAATCATTAACTTTTTTCGTTAATTGTAATGATGTAAAGGCAAAATGGGAACAATTGACACAAATAATACAAACAAAGATTAATGTCACTTGGGTGACACATATATCAAGCTTTATCTCACAGGTAATAATTGTTGCAAAAAATACTCCTCATGGTAACAAAGCATTAACTTTTGTCGTTAACTCTAACGTTGTAATTGATAGAGAACATGATGGAAAGATATTGATAGAGCTTTGTTGAAAATGTATTTGATATCTTTGTCGCTACTAGACTGAGGAGATAATTTGGTTGCCATGAATAGGATTTTGAAAGAACAAATGTTCACTAAGCCAACATATCAGATTCTTGAAGATTTGAGTCTAATATTATGCATTAGGATTCATAGGAGATTTGCTTCTTCTATATGTCAAAAAATTAGTTTGATTCAATGAGAATTTTTTTTAAATATTAGTTTGATAAAAGAAAAGCCTAGATTTATATTTAGATTTAATTTAATTTATATTTTTCATAAAAGAAAATTAAAGTCATTGAGAAGGGGTAGAAACATTATTTCATAATTAATTGACCACTTTCGTTAGAGTTAATGGTGGAAATTAACAGCTTGTCACTTGTAAAAGTTTTTTCAAAATAATTGTCACTTGTGTGATAAATGTTAAAATATGTGTCACCCAAGTGACATTAGTCCTAATATTTAAATAAAGTCATAGGGGCAGAAATGATATTTCACTGAAAAGCAACCAATTTTGTTAAAGTTAATGGAAAAGTTAATTATTTGTCACATATCTGTCTATTTTTAAAAATTGTATCATCTTTTTGATTTTTTTGAAACATATGTCACCCAGATGACACTAACTGTTTTAACTTTTTATCCCCTAAATATTGACTTAATATGTAGGCCTAGCTAGTTAGTTGTTGTCAAACCTATGGCACTGAGATCAACATAAGCTTGCTATTACACAAATACCCATACCTCAGGACAAAAAAAAGTATATCATATTTTTTTATAAAGATTTTCGGTATGTTTCTTGAATAATTATATTCTAAATTATTCAAGAAACACATCTTGTATCCTAAGTAAGGATAATTATGTTATAGCAAGCTCATAGGAGTCTTGGTGCCATAGGTATGACAATTATATATCTATTACTATCCCTCAAGTGAACACTATTTCAAGGGTAGAATGGTAAGAAAATTTTAAAAAGTTAAATGGAATCTTTCTACAATCAGGTGGAGTACCTAAATATTTTTTAAATATGAGGGGAAAAGGGGGCAATTATCCAAATTCAAACGGAAAAAGAGGATGTTTCCGTAGTTTTTCATTTTGAAGAGATAGAGGGATAAACAAGTCAAATCAAATTTTATCCTCTTACCTCTCAAGAGAATCGAACATAGTTGGCCAGCCAAATGAAATTACTTGAAAACCATTTAGCTAGGTTCCTAAGGACAAGGTTTCCTAATATACAAAGATAGGTCACATATTTTAGCGGGGTTCTAATTTCATCCTTGGTTGCATTACTTTTGGGAAGGATTGATTTCAAAAAAATTTCTATATAATTTTTTCTTCAATTCACTCTCTATTAGGGGTGGGCAAAATACCCGACCCAACCCAAAATATTTCAGATTCGGATCAGATCGGGTTGTGAATAGAACTCGATCGGATGAAATCTTGTAAACTCTATTCGATCCGAAAACCAGATCGAATTGCTTTAAAAAAAAAAAACTAAATCTAAATGGCTAAACACATACACACCACACACAGTCACACATAAATCATAGATTCACAAAATTACACAAACACAAGACTCACAACATCCAACCCACCCTCAGGAAGCAAGAAAACACTTTCTCCCTCTCACGATCTGCAGTTATTGTGTTGCGTTCGGCCATCTCTCCCTCCCTACGATCTGCTATTACGTGTCCACCTATCTGTTGCTGCCAAGTGCCACCGATCTACTACCGAAAACCCATCCGTGATAAGTTGTCGTGGTCACCGATCTGCTGCTCCAAGGCCCAAGCCTACAACCTGACCCGAGTTTCTCCCCTTTGTGCTTTGAATTTTGAAGCTTTCATGGTATAGATGGTTATTACATAGCAAATTAACAATTAGTATTTGATTCTTGTAATTATTTATTTTTTGATGTTAGTATTAAAATCAAGAAAATTTGTGTATTTATGATTTTTTTATGAATAGATTTTTAGTAATTGTTAATTATTAAAAATTTTGTTAATTATTAATAATTGAAATAATTTAATTGATAATTGTTGATAATTTTTACTAACAATTAATAATTGATTTTTTAAAATGAATAGATTAGGACATTAGGTAGATTAAATATTAAAATTAAGTATTATGTTACATATATTTTATAATTATAATATGTGTTATGTGATTATGTGCACTTGTACAGTAACTTTATCATAAAAAAAATTAACTAATTCAATTAATATTTTATTGTATGTTAGTCATTCGTTAAGTCATTAAGTACAAGTAATTTGGGCTTGAAATTGAGGGGTTTATACTTTATAATAAGAATTAAGACATGGATAGGAAAATAATATCCTATTATTATGGGGAATGGATAATTGGATATTATAAATTAATTAATGAATCATTAATTTCTTGCTTTTTCTTTATGGAGTATTAACAATTTTGAATTTTTATATATACAATTATACACCTAATCATAAAAAAAATTTACGATGGAAATGTTGAATTAAACAAATATCATAAAATTAAATTAATAAATATTTGAATTGAAATTACTAATTAGATTATGTTAATAATATTTTTATTTTTTATTTTTTAATTAATGATTATTAATTTTTTTTGTATATTCAGATGCTTGGACACTCAAGATCGAATTCGATAAGTGACAATAAAGAACAAAATGTACAAATGGAAGAAGCTGAAAGAGGAAAGTAAAAGGAAAAGCGGAAAAGACCACCAATGAAAAAAATATCGGAGATGTGGAATCATTTCACTTTACTCGAAGATAATCCAAACAAATGCAAGTATAACTATTATAGTAGACAATATCAATATCATTCAAGGCATGATGAGATTACAAATATGACAAAGCATATAAAGACACGTGAAGCATACAAGACATTTCGAGAACAACAAGGTAGAAGTCAACAAAATTTAACAATGGAAGGCGGCAAAGAAAATGCAAGTAATCTAGTTTTGGATAAAGGATGAAATCAAGATGCGTGTAGAAAGACAGAAAATGATTATTATGGGAGAGTTGCCGCTTAGTTTTGTAGATAATAAAGGGTTTAGGCATTTCTGCAGTATAGCTATCCCACAGTTCGTTATGCCATCTCGAAGAACTATTGGTCGGATGTTATGGAGTTAGTTTTGGAGGAAAAGGTAATGTTGAAAAGTTTGATTTGCAACAACAAGTAGCTGGTATCTCTTACAACTAATACATGGACTTCCGTTCAAAATATGAGTTAAATGGTGATTACGACTCATTTTATTGATAGTGATTGGTGTTTGAATAGGAGGACTATTAGTTTTAACGTGATCGAAGATCGTAGAGGGAAGTCGATCAGCAAGAAGATTGTGACTTACTTACAGGATTGGAGAATAGATAGGTTGTTTGCAATAACTGTTAATAATACTACTATAAATAATATTGCCATTGCTTATGTCATTATATAGTTAGTTGCCTGAAAGAATGATTATACACTTGTATTGGCGGGACAATGTATGCATGTGCATTGTTATACACATATTTTGAATTTGATTATTGTTTCAGGGTTGGGTGAGTTGCATGCTAGTGTTGCCGTTATTCGGAATACTGTGAAGTACGTGAGATGCTCCACCACGAGGCTACAAACATTTAAAAAATGTGTTAAACAAGTGAATGATCCAAAGGGAATTGTTGTTTTAGATTGTCCTACTATGTGGAATTCCATTTATTTAATGTTGATGACTACGTTAAAATTTCAAAAGGCATTTGATAGAATGGTAGAAGTGGATAAAACTTATAAAGCATACTTTGCCGATAAAGAAAATAATGTTAAAAGGGTGGGTCTGTCTGGACCAGAGGATTAGGAGAATGTTGAACGAATTGTGAAGTTTTTGAATATATTTTATGACGTCATATTGTTGTTTTCTACCTCTTTGAGTGTGACTTCTAATCTTTGTTATGATGCTATTGGTTTAATTGAGAGTTCATTGACTGCACTACAAGAAAGTACATATCCTTAGGTGTCATCTATGACTTATAGTATGGAGAAAAAATTTGATAAGTATTGGGAGTTTACAGGGAAAATAAATAAAATGTTGATGGTTGTCTCTATTCTTAATCCACAAGCGAAAATGAATTTCACTAAATGTGTTTTTGAGAACATTTTTGGCAATGATAGTTCAATGGTTGAATAAATTACCAAAGCAGTGAATGACTTATTGAATGAGTTTTATGATGCATATAATACATTCTCATCTAGTTTCACACCATCGATATGTAGTGAGAGTGGTCTTAATGGTAGCTATGGTGGTACAAGTTTTTCTCAACGTGCTACAACTGAGGCTAGTTTGATGGTTGTTGCTGGTGGTAAAGGAGATGACACTTTTCGAGTTGCTCACCCTTTCCTTCTATATGCTAAAAAGGTTTTTGGTTTAGAATAAGGGCAAAAGAGTAACATCTGAGGTGGAAAGGTACTTAAAGAACCCAGTTGAAGATCCCAGCAATCTCAAACTTAATGTTTTTCTTTGGTGGAAGGTGAATGGATCGAAGTATTTAATTCTGGAGAAAATTGCAAGGGATGACCTCCTTGTTCCTATTTCCACAGTGGCATATGAGTCTGCCTTTAACACATGACATCGTATTATTGATGAGTATAGGAGTTTTTTGACCCCAATTATGGTTGAGATATTGATGTGTACTAAAAACTTGCAATCTAAACGTTTTGACAATCCTGCCTACAACCTTCAGGAAGATATTAAACAGCAAATGTTTCATATGAAGTTACAATAAGGTAATAATTTTATCGTACATTATAACATAATATATTTAAAATGCATTATAACTTAATATATAACATCTAAATGTACTTGAGTTACTTACTAATTTCATTTTTTTTGCATTTTAAAGAGTTTATAAGATCACAAGTTTCAACAATGGAAACGGTGAGTGCCAACATTGGTGTTATGGATATTTAAAAGGTAACTTTTAATATATATTATTATTTATAATTTAATATTATGCTATTAGCTTGTAATTTAAACTATAATTATAGTTGTTATAGTTCTAAATTTTTATGTCTAATTGTAAGTTTGTAACATTGTAATTTGTAAATTTGTAATTGTTTTAGTTAAACAAGTTGTAGTTGATAGAATAATATTGTCTAGATTATTATAAACTTGATTTGGGGATAAATCCCATAAATTAAGCATGATTGACTTTTTTATATATATAATCAAGTGTGTGAGTGTGTATAATATATATATATATATATATATATATATATATATATATAGAAGAATTTGGTAAACATATTATATTTATTTGTAATTATAAATCTATAATGATATAATAGAAATTAAAAAGATTGTAACACCCTTTTAGCTCAATTAAAGATATGAATTTGATCTATTTATTTGTGTTTGTGTTTGATGTGCAAAGATATGAATTTGGTTTAGTTGTCCAAATTTTTATATGAATTGAGTTTATTCATTTGCAACGTGGCTTAAAGAAAATAGTTATTGTACATTTCTTCAATTCTTCTCTAGGAGATCAGTGCTTCAACTTGGAGTACACGAATTTGAAGATAGACCTTGTAAAAGTGCTTGCGTGGAGCGGTGGAGGAATTAAGGAAGCTTATTTAGTATTTATGTTTGAACTTTGTGATTTGTGTTTCGGAACAATTTAATTATATTTAAATTTTATGACTTTCTGTTTCAAACTTTCAGAGATTAGTATTTAAAAATTGTGCTTTGAACGGAGATTAATATACTATTAACTTTGAACTTTGTAAGTTTATATTAATTTTAACTTTTATTAAATTTGGATTTTGTTGGTGGAGCAAATAATAATCCTAGTCAATAGGCAATACTATTCTACCCTCCAAGGCAATAGGCAATATTATTCAAACATTTTAATTTTATTCATTTGATTTCATAGCATTTTCTTTTTTTCTTTTGGTTGAAAATTAGTAAGAATGACTACAATTAAGAAAAATGTCTTAAAATCAATCTAAAACCACAAAAATAGGAAAAAAAAAGCTCAAAATTGCATTAACCGGATTTGACCCGATTTCAATTGACCCGATTTGACTCAAACTAAACCGAACTCAATTCGATCCGTTTTTAACCCAAACCCGATCCTATCCGAATTCAACTTGATTTTTGACCCAATCTGAACCGGTTTAAATATATATCGGATCGGACCGGGTTGGGTTGTAAGTTAGGGCTACATTCAAATCAATATTTGCCGAACCCAAACAACCCAAAACTAGATCGGGTTAACATGAACTCAACCCGAACCCGATTTTGCCTATCCCTATTCTCCATCTATGCCAGGAGGGAATTGGGGTTATTGTTAATGTCTCTTATAAACCATTGAGTAAGAAACAAATTTAATTATATCTATTCAATAGTAATAAAATCACAAAGCGTAATGGAAGTAGAAAACAATTACAACATAATCACATCAACAGTAATATCATGTAATTAATACAAGAAGAAATTCATTGTTATTTCTTCGAATCTTAATAAGTATCCTGGTATACAGTATTTTTTAGTTCCAGGGTCAGCAAAACTGCTGCCAGTGAAGTTAGTCGAAGCTAAATAGAAAACAAATATAAGATATTCATCATTGGTTACATGATTAAAGATACGTAGACTAATCATGCTGTAATTCTACTAAGATATGATTATCAAATCATATCTTATGACTTTTTTGGGGCCAGATTTGCTGGGCCATATATTTATTTGATAAGACAAATGAAAAATCCACGACCTACTGCATAATTAATTTTCCAAACATAAAACCAAAGCTAGTTGTATAGGCAAGTCACTGCACGTAAAAATGACACATCCATCTGAATTCTGACGCAAATTCAAAATATAAGATTATTCAGAATTAAATTCAGACTACCTTACCCTGGAAAACAAACGAATACAAGATCTAGACAAATATAATTCACATGGGAAATTTTAATTAATTTTGTCAATCACAAAATACAGAAATTAAGAAACATATCTTAATGAAACCATTTATATTTTCCTGAACTCAATATATATATATATATATTGAGAATTTGTACTCACATATATTAATGGCTATGCGTATTATAACTTATATAAACCTCAAAATCATATGAAACATCATAGGATTAATTACTTACTATATACACAATATTAATCCAGTTTTAAATAGAAAATTAAAGTAGAGAAAACAAACTGTAGATTCATAATTATGGTTTAATAACCAGCATACATACATACATACATATATATCTTTAATGCTTGCTTACTAGTTGGATTCAGGATTTGGGCCACTGGGAACATTGTGGGCAGCTGCTCTATATTCTCGATCTGTAGCATTATTGGCTGCAGCGGCAGCACTTGTTGTAAAAGAAGACGAAGCTGGAGCTTTATGCTTTGTTGATTTTGCTGAGAGAAGGTGCCTGCTTGCTGCTGCTGCTGCCGCTGATGATGGTGATGATGAAGGATTAAAATAAAATATTGGGCGAGCAAAGAGAGGAAGGAACAAGAGAACAAGCACAGAAAATAGCAACAAAGCATTAGCATGATGCTTTGTTGAGGATTCGAAAGCAGCTGATGATGATGCCATGATGAAATAATTATAATTATTATTAGAATCTATATGAAACCTCCCCCCCAGTATCCAGAAGGGATCAATATCCATTAACCAGCTGAAGCACCAAAGAATTAATAATTAATCAAGAAGCTGAAAGAAAAAGAGATGATGATGATTTGTTTTTTATGGGAAGAGGTTTCAAAAATTTTGAGCCAGACTGCTGATGTATTCTTGGAACTTATAATAGCTTTAATTTATATGGATTATCAACTGGTGATGAAGTGCAATTATTGCCCTCTGCTTTTTACAAAATTACATTTATATCCCTATATATGACTATGCACCATGATAATGAATCTTTTCAAAATCATATGACCAATAATTGAGTTTAGGCTCTTATATATGTACAGAACTTCTCACGGAAGTTAAAATGAAGACTTCGTGTGAATGTAGAGAAAATATTAGAAAAATGGACTCCAGACACTCAAAGAAAACAATGCATTGAAATATATATTTTTCTTATAATTTAATAGGATAAGGATGGAATTCGTGTTTTAGCATCTGCATGAGAAATTTTGTGTGTGTGAACATCATTTTTTGCAAAATCTTTAGGACAACCAAAAATTTATTAAATATGAAATTCTAAATTTTACAACAAAGTATATACTAAAAAAAGGACTTTTTTTTTGTTTTTTTATTGTAAATTATTTTATCTGAGTAAGAGAATTATTTGTTTATTTAACAAATTTCTCCTCATTTGGTCAAAGATGGCCGAAAAATAAATAAATAAACTAATGGGCAAGTGAAAATTATGCTATTTTTACGGCATATTTAAGAAAGGGGATTAAAAAAATAAAATAATATTATGGAGACCAGGTGAAACATTAAACTTGGGCAATCTGGTCATATAAGAAGAAGAGAATATGAAAAGATAAAAAGCAAAGTGATAGCCATAGAAGGAGAATGAAATTAAAGCAGGTGAAGGTTGGTGGCTTTTTGCTACTTGGCTGCTTATGCAAGAAATCTCTCTTCTTTGACTTGGTGAAAACCTGACCTTTAATTTGGAAAATGAATAAAAATTATATAATTTTTGCTTTTGTCTTTTTTACATTTTATCAATCAAATTTGAATTAAAGGCACAGCATACAAAAGAAAGGGAAAGGAAAAGGAAAAGGGAAAAAAAATAAAAAGGAAAGAAAGAAAGCAAAAGCCGCAACGTCATATCTTCAATCACTGCTTTTATTTTGGCTTGTGAAAATCCTGCAGTTGTCGCCATAATCTGATACATTGGGTCCCCACGTCCTTTACAGCCTGCAATTCATGGGATGTTCCATGTTACGTTAAGGTTATTTTGGTCATTTGGTATAACACGATTCTTTGCTTTTTAGCCGTATCTACCACAAATTCAACATATATTTCCCATGCAAAAGTTGGATTATGACTTTCATGCTAATAATATATCTATTCTTGTCCTCAGATTCATTGTAGAAATTGGGTTTGAATCGCGATAAGAATTTTACAGCCGTCATTGGGGCCAATGTTATAATAAAAAATTATGAAAATATGCAATCAAAGTTTAATATCCATTGATACTTGTTAAAATATTTTTATAATTATTCGCATTCTCATATTTTGGAAATATTCATTACTAGTCTTACTATCAATACTATTAAGTTAAGGAAAAAAAATTATCTTACTAAAGAAAATAATTTTATCCCTAAATCTTTAAACTTCCAATTGTGCCTTCGAGTTGATGAAATGAGACAAAGAAAAAGGAAGAATTTTGATGAGCTGAAAAGGGCTTTGTTGATCAAGGATGAGAAGGGAGAACTTATTAAGAGCGCTGCTTTAATCAATGGCGAGAAAAACAATTTTGTTAATATTTTAATTGAGTTAAAAATATTAATTAATTTTCCCCAATTGCAAAAGATAATTTATAAAATAAATTGATTCATTATTAAATGTTCTTTATAAAATTCCCACAATGAAAAATAATTCTCCAAAAATTAACATATTTTTTTTAAATAAAGATTTTCTAGTGGGGATAGTTGCCCGCACTAGCCAACAAGTACATATGCCCCTGAGTGTAGAGTTATTTTACAATGCAATACGTCTCTGATTGTAGTTTAAATTTAGATTTTATAAGATGCAAAAAAAAAAAATAGATTTTATAAAATTCAGACATCCTGTTCTAAACATCTTTATATACATACATATAAATATATATATATATATATATACTTTTACTTTAGATAAGTATACTTAGACCTTTTCTTTTCCTCATTTCCCATGATTTTTTTTTCAAGAATCAAACGATTAAAAAAAATTGTAAACCCTAATATAAAGCCAAATCGGTAGTCATAAATTTAAGATAAGCATGCAACAAGAGCAGTGTGGTTGCGACTTTCATGTTTGCCCTATATATATATATATATAATTGGTCCTTGATGATTGGATTGGATTGACATTGATATGCTTATGAAAATTTGAGTCATGATGCGCCTTTCACGCTATTTTGTTGGTGGTCTCGCTAGGTAGGTAGGTGTGTGACTTGCCAATAAATTAATACTTTTTGAAATAGAGATAAAAAGAACGATTCCATTCGATTATGTATGCTTTGGCAAAAGGCAATGTATACTTCGACGTACAGGTTTCAAATATATAGGGCCGGCTAAATATTGATCAATCATTTTCGAATGAAATTTAATGCCGTCTCATTTTGCTTCTGTTCCCATTTGGAAATGGTTGAGGAATCTATCATCTAAAATCATTTATATATTGTAAAAGTTCATTGGCATGAGTGGGAGAGAATTAGATCATCATTATGCTAATTATCAAATAGAAAAAAAAGAAAAAAAGAAAAACTAAACCTAAGAATTGTTGCTTGTGGGAGATCGTTTTTCGAGGTGTTATTGGCCTAATCTCTTGGGTGATTAAAATTAGGCCAAATTATGATCATTAATAGAGAAACAAATCTTAAACGAGAAGCACAATGGTTCTATTTTGTGATAACAACGTTTGATTAAGAAAGATTATTTGCACGCATGATTACATATAGTTATGTGGCCCACCTGAATTAAAATAAAACAAATCACCTAGGGACAAATGGGGAAGAAGAATTTCATCTAGCTAGGCATATAAGAGATTTGCTTTATTTTATTAATATATAAATCTACGACAATATAATCCTTTGATTAACCTTATTATTAGGCAAATTATCAAAGTTTTACAGCGTATATAATATGAGTAGAATTCTATCTAGCTAGGGATATATGAGATTTGCTTTATTTTATTAATGTATAAATCTACCATAATATAATCCTTTGATTAACCTTATTATTAGGCAAATTATCAAATTGGTAGAATATATATGGTATAATTAGTCAAAGGATAAATTTCATATTATCCCCTCAGTAAATTGACTGTTATCTCACTGCTTTTAAAAATCTCAAATTATCTTTATATTTGATTTAAAAAAAGGAAAATGACGTGAGCTAATGAATTTTTTTAATTTTCTTAATAAAAATAAGATAAATTAAGGTTTTTAAAAATTAAAAATAATTTAAAATATTTAATTCACCAAGAAATAATTAAAATTAACCTTTAGTCAAATGTAAAAGCAAAAGTTCAGCTTTGACAAAGTTAACAATAATTAATATGCATGCAAAAAACAACATATATGCTTTAGCATAATCAAAAGATATGACATTTAACCACACATGATTTTCATATCCAACGACAACGATATTGTTGGCCAAACAAGGCCCCACCCAAACATTCGTTTTCTTTTTATATTATCTCTGAATTATATGAGTATGACTATATATATAATAAGTTATCTACGTTGTGCCGCCGTCAAAGAATTTTGCTTTATTCTTAATGAAATTATTTTGCTTTATTCTGAATAAAGTTAATCTCACTTACTTTTGATGAATAGAAATAAAATTTATTGTACAATTAAATATTTAGTAAATTATAAAAATTACGTAAGTTATCAAAAAATTGTTATAAATAACAATAAATATAGCAAGTATATGTTTGTCAGGATCTAAATGATTTACCGAGGACTACATTACATAATGATAACACGTGAAAATTAATATTTTATAGGTTAATGATTTTATAGAGGTTATTTTAATAAATTTAATATAGACTGAATGAAAAAAAAATTAAGACCATCCATATGGATTACTGTGAACTTTATTAAAGTGTAGTTTTTATAATTCTCAAAATTAAAATTTTATGAGTTCATGAGTTTATGGTTTATAAATTTAACGAGACTCTTTAATAGATTTAATGGGTTAATTAATAACTTAAGTAATTTTTCTTTAATTTTTTTGAAATTATTTTGTGTCGTAGAGCTTGGGCCCTGGCCTACTGATCATGAGGTGGATCCACTTATGCCAATTCCCAAACCTTTGACGTATCAAATTTGTACTCCGAATTGAAAATATGAAACCAAAGAAAAATCACAAATAAATAAACTCTCACACCATGAGGAGACTTGAATCCTCAATCTCAAAAAAAAGTTAAGGAGGTACCTATTCTTATCAACTCAAATAAAGACCATGTAAAAAAATACTAGTTCTTTTATACTAATATTTATTAATTATTTTTTTATATATAAATTAATTAATATTAAGAATATTGTTGGTAGGTATAATTGTTAAAGAAAAGAAAAAGTAAGAACAAGAATGTTAATATATATAATTACAGATGTATTTTGAAATACTTTTAAAATATAGAGATAAAATGAAAACTTAAGTTAAAATACAAAAACTAAATAAACATTTATCCTTAAAAAGTTACTTAGAAAACTACGCTATTTAAAAAAATTGCCACATGCAAAATTATTGAAAGAGTACTACTTTTACTTCTATAGTTTCGTTGGGAAAGAATTATGAAAATAACTTTACCTTAATTTTCTAATCTAATCCTAGCTACCAAGTACCAAACGATGCCAATTTGTATTCCTCAATTCATGCTCCAAAAAGCCTAAAGCTAATTGCACGATTTTCGGTAGTTTGTTAAAAGTGCGGACATAAGAGCAATTGACTATTTATTCCATAAGAAGTTTCATATAAAGCATAATTTATTTTTGCTTTATTTAGTGATCTTTTCAACTTTAAGTAAGGCTCATAATATAATGTTCAACTTTCGCAAGGATGATATATTCATTCTCTATGCATGATGTCATCAAGTGTGAAAAATTGGAGCTAATTAGACTCACCTCTAATACAATACTGGATTAAAGAAATCTTATTTAACTCTAAAGGAATTGTACAATATAAGGGCCTTTCCAGTTATCTAGAAAATGATATAACAATTTGATGTCGGTACTATTTTTGGGACGGCAAATTTCACCTTTAAACACTAATTCTTAGTCTTATTATTATTGAACTCAAATGATCATGCGCGCAAAACGCATTCATGGACTATGCACAGATGGCTTATGATATACTTTTATTTATGCATTCTTGACATATAATTCTAACTTAATTTTATGCGACTTTATATTTTAGTTTATTTGTCACTCGAACTTAGGTGATTGTGGCTGCAAAGCACATCCACAAGCAACTAATTAAGTTACGCCCAAGAGACTAATTATAAAATATACTCATATTTTTCTAACTTTTTTTTATGAGAAAGTAAAACTTTCATTAATTCAACAAAGTGAATACATGCAAAATTTTGGGAGGAAAATTTTTCACCGAGACAAAAGTTTTAGATTTTCCATGCCCATTATGGCTAAGGAATAAGCACTTTCATTACATGATTTAGGGACATGCTTTGCTTCAACAACTTTAAATTCTTCTTTGAGGATTGAATTTTTTAGATGATCTAATAAATCTCTATTAAGATGCCTTCTCTGTCGTTTATCAATTCTATTACCTGATGACAATCAATTTCTGGGATTACTATTGCAAAGTCTGCTTCCTTTGCTATATTGATACCCACTTAGCTGCCTTTGCTTTTGCATATGCCACATCTCCACCAAACTTTGTAGTTTTTTTAACTGTTGCTAAGCACCTTCCTGTGGAGTCTCTAGTTCTGAACATTGTCTTTTGGTATTAATAGCTGCATCAACATTAATCTTTACCCATCCTTGGGGTGGAGGGGTCCAGACTTTTAGTTTTTTCTTTTGCATTATTTCTGAGTTTAGTAGCTCTAGATATTTTGTTCTTCTAAAACCTTCTTTAACTGCTTCAGCTTTGGTCATTACCAAAATTGGGTCTAACTTCAACCCTTCAAAAACAAATCAATTTCTAGCACGCCAAATCGCCCAACACATTGTCACCACAAGCTCTAAGTTAGCTTTATTAAGCTTTTCCTGTAACATCATCAAATCCCCTAAAAAGTCTGGATTTCCCATCTTTTGAATTGCACTTGCCATAGTTGAGAGTTGCCAGACCTTCTTCGCTGCTTTGCGAGTGATTAGAGCATGCAAAGTATTTTCCAATCTATTCCTACACTGATTGTAGTGGGCTTCTTGAACAATTTTATGCTTCCACAAATTCTTAGCTGGTGGTAGTAAGTTTTTTCCTGCCTTCCATATGAAAATCTTAATTTTTTTTAGGGAGGATAAGGGTCCAGATGATACTCCAGTTCCTTCTTTTGATGTTAGAGCATTTTGGTGAATCCAGGAATTTCATATTTTAAAGCCACTTGGTATCCACTTTTGACTGAATATTTCCCTTTTCTATCATAAGGCCAAATAACTTCGTTCTTTCTCTGTCTCCTTGGTAATGAGATGCTTAAAATTGCATTTGCATCTTCCTTTTGAAACATCTGTTGAATGAAATAAGTCTTCCACTTATTTTCATTATCTATTAATATTGATACAGTGATATCATGAGGCATTTTTTTGCTAGAAAAAGGCTTGAATGTAGATGGTATTGGAATTTAGTTATCTTTGTACACTGAGATGTTTTCCCTATTACCAATTCTCCATCTGTATTCATTAAGAATTACTTGTCATCCCCAAAGTATGTTCCTCCAAATATAGGATGGATTTAACCCCATTAGTGCATTAACAAAATTAGTCTTTTTAAAGGACCTAGCCTTTAGAATTGTTGTTGCTAGATTGGATTTTGAATCAATCTCTAACCTTGCTTAGCCACCAAGCCTTAGTTGAAACTCGAGATGTCTCTAAATCTCATTCCTCCTCGAATCTTAACTTGACTCATCATTTCCCATATGGTCCAGGCAATACCCTTCTTTTTTTTTTTTTTGCTCCACCAAAATCTCCATATAGATCTCTGAATATCATCACACAAATCAATAGGTGTCTTGAAAACACTTATGGTATAGGCTGGAACAACTTGTGCCACTGCTTTGATTAGAACTTGTCTCCCTCCATGAAAAGCTTTTACTGCTAACTGGCAATCTTGCTCTCAACTTTCAGTTTAATCTTATTGAAAAAATTATTCTTTTTCCTCCCAATCATCGAAGGTAACCCTAGATATTTGTCATGCTTTAATACCATATTGAGTTGAAAAATTCTTTTGATGGCTGAAACTTGGTTTACATGAACATTGCCATTGAAGAACATGCACGACTTGTCGAAATTGAAGATTTGTCCCGAGGCAATAGCATAGCAATCAAAGATGTCTTTGAGATATTGGTAGTCTTTAGGCGAGGCTCTAGAAAAGACCATGCTGTCATTTGCAAATAAAAGGTGAGAAATGGAAATATATCGAACGAATCTCAACCCTTGCATTCATTTTTTCCTCTTGGCCTGTATTAACATATTAGAAAAGGCTTATGCACATATTATAAACAGATAAGGGGATTAAGGGCATACTTGCCTCAATCCCCTTTGAGGGATAATCATATCCTTAGGTATTCCATTTATAATTATAGAGAAAGATGAAGCGGTAATACAATTCATAACTAAGTCTACCCACTTCATGGCAAAGCCTAATCTAAGCATTGTCTGTTTTAAAAACCCTAATCCACCCTATCAGAAGCTTTATTAATATCTAGGTTCAAAGCAACTAAGCCCTTTTTCTTGCCCTTGCTATGCCTAATCTTATGGAGACATTCATATCCAACAACGATGTTGTCGGTTATCAAAGTGTTAGGGACGAATGCACTTTGTGACCAATTAATTACAGTATGCAGGATAGTTTTCATTCTATTCGCAATAATTCTATAAATGACATTATAAAGACTTATTGGCCTAAATTCAATCATTTTTCTAGGCTTCACATTCTTTGGAATTAAATAATATAAGTGTGGTTCAAGGGGGCAATGGTACATGCTTCATTTAGAATGTGAAGGCATGTGTTGATGACTCCTTCCTTGACAAATGGCCAGTGCTTTTGATAGAAAGCACCTAGTAATCCATCAGGCCCTAGAGCCTTAGTTGGACTTATTTGGTTTAGGGCCTCCATTATCTCATTCTCTGTATATAGTTGAGTCAGGTATTCATTCATTTATATTGATAGCTTAAGAACCATTCCTCTTAGTGCCTCTTCTATTTGATCTTGAGTAGGATTAGAGGTTGAAAATAATTTTGCAAAGTACTCACAAAACTCTTTATCAATACCTTCATTCTCTGCTACCTAATTTCCTTGAGCATTTCTTATCCCCTAAATGTGTTCTTTTTCTTTGTCGATGAAGCTTTTTGGTGAAAGAATTTTATGTTTTTATCTCTCTTCCTAAGCTAGTCTGCTCTAGACCTCCGCTTCTAGAAAATCTTTTTATCTAGTAAAAGATTGTGGATATGTCTTTTTATGCTTTTTAACTCTTCACCACTTTCATACTGTCTTTTTTGCTACTAGAGCTCCCTTATTCTATTCATCAACATCTCCAATTTCCTCTTGCTGCCCCCAAAAAATTTCTTACTCCAGTGCATTAATTAAGCTAGCAAGGCTTTACTAACTTGTTTAAAAATTTCTACTACTTACCTCCTACCCATTCTCCAAGTGTGACCCATTCTTCCTTAACATGATCTTACATTCATCGTAAGAACTCCACGTATCTTCATAATCAGTTCTTGATTATATTCTTCTATTGTATTGCCTTTTATCATCCCCGTCTATTGTTTCCATCAATACTAGATTGTGATTCAAACACCAAGTAACCATGTTTGTTGCAGCTTGGTCTTGAAAACAATTTGTCAAGTCTTCACTACACAAAAATCTATCCAAACGTTCTTCAACTAAATGGCAACCAAATCTCCTATTAGACCATGTGAAAAAGTTGTCCAAATAACCCAAATCTCTCAAATTACAGTCCTAAACAATCTCTCTAAAATCACCAATCATACTAACTTCCCCATCATTTCCTCAATTTTTCTCATCCAAATGCAGAATCTCATTCAAATCTCCAAAACACAATCAATGAGATAAAGACATACCTCTTAGTCTTCTTAGTAGAGTCCAAGTGTGTTTTTTTTTTTACTCGTTTCTGAATGCTCGTACACACGAATGCATCTCATTTGTTTCCCCGTTTCGGTTTCTACCTCAACATCAATGTGGTGGTTGTTGAAAAATGTGATATTCACATTTATTTCAGAATTCCATAGCATGGCTAAACCCCCACGCTTACTAGTAGTGCTAACAACAAAGCAATTTTTCATCTTCAATTTCGTACCAACTTTATTCATCTGTACATACTTCAGTTTAGTTTCATATAAAAAAATTAACTAAGGTCTATATAATTAGAGGAATTTTTTAAGAGCCGAACATCCAGTTATTCCCTATCCCTCGTGCATTCCAACTTAACATTTTCATAACTTTCAATGAGGCTAATATTCAACCTCCGCTGATTGAATTGCATTGTGAGTGTTTTAACCATTTTCCACCATTTTTGTGCCATTTTAGTTTATTTTATAGTTGTGAGGAGACATATTGCAAGTGCTTGCTTTAGCTGTAGAGGTTTTATAAGGGCTTAGGATCTGTGCTTTCTTTTAATTTGGGCTTGACTTTGGTAATTCACAACCTACCATTTTCCCCTAGACTGACCCTTCTTTTATGTGCCCTTTGGTGCTTGCACTTCGAGCTTGCATCTTTTACTTTCTTCTCTTACGCCTAATATTTTTGGCTCCAAGAACACCATCTTTTCTGATAGCTTTGTGATGTCAATTAATATTTTGACTCTTGCATATAGGCCAATACATTCCCATCATCATTAATTTATACTTTTAGAACTTCTCTGATCAATCCCCATAGCTTTTGAACATGTTCTTGCTCCATGTACATTATAGATACATTGTGAATTTGTACCCAAAAAACAACATGTGTGAATTCTTCCTTCTTCATATTCCTGATTCCACTAGATTCTTTAAACACAATCAAAGCCCTATCGAAATGCCATGGCCCTCCAGCCATGGCTAACAACAAAGCAATTTTTCATCTTCAATTTCGTACCAACTTTATTCATCTGTACATACTTCAGTTTAGTTTCATATAAAAAAATTAACTAAGGTCTATATAATTAGAGGAATTTTTTAAGAGCCGAACATCCAGTTATTCCCTATCCCTCGTGCATTCCAACTTAACATTTTCATAACTTTCAATGAGGCTAATATTCAACCTCCGCTGATTGAATTGCATTGTGAGTGTTTTAACCATTTTCCACCATTTTTGTGCCATTTTAGTTTATTTTATAGTTGTGAGGAGACATATTGCAAGTGCTTGCTTTAGCTGTAGAGGTTTTATAAGGGCTTAGGATCTGTGCTTTCTTTTAATTTGGGCTTGACTTTGGTAATTCACAACCTACCATTTTCCCCTAGACTGACCCTTCTTTTATGTGCCCTTTGGTGCTTGCACTTCGAGCTTGCATCTTTTACTTTCTTCTCTTACGCCTAATATTTTTGGCTCCAAGAACACCATCTTTTCTGATAGCTTTGTGATGTCAATTAATATTTTGACTCTTGCATATAGGCCAATACATTCCCATCATCATTAATTTATACTTTTAGAACTTCTCTGATCAATCCCCATAGCTTTTGAACATGTTCTTGCTCCATGTACATTATAGATACATTGTGAATTTGTACCCAAAAAACAACATGTGTGAATTCTTCCTTCCTCATATTCCTGATTCCACTAGATTCTTTAAACACAATCAAAGCCCTATCGAAATGCCATGGCCCTCCAGCCATGGCTAACAACAAAGCAATTTTTCATCTTCAATTTCGTACCAACTTTATTCATCTGTACATACTTCAGTTTAGTTTCATATAAAAAAATTAACTAAGGTCTATATAATTAGAGGAATTTTTTAAGAGCCGAACATCCAGTTATTCCCTATCCCTCGTGCATTCCAACTTAACATTTTCATAACTTTCAATGAGGCTAATATTCAACCTCCGCTGATTGAATTGCATTGTGAGTGTTTTAACCATTTTCCACCATTTTTGTGCCATTTTAGTTTATTTTATAGTTGTGAGGGGACATATTGCAAGTGCTTGCTTTAGCTGTAGAGGTTTTATAAGGGCTTAGGATCTGTGCTTTCTTTTAATTTGGGCTTGACTTTGGTAATTCACAACCTACCATTTTCCCCTAGACTGACCCTTCTTTTATGTGCCCTTTGGTGCTTGCACTTCAAGCTTGCATCTTTTACTTTCTTCTCTTACGCCTAATATTTTTGGCTCCAAGAACACCATCTTTTCTGATAGCTTTGTGATGTCAATTAATATTTTGACTCTTGCATATAGGCCAATACATTCCCATCATCATTAATTTATACTTTTAGAACTTCTCTGATCAATCCCCATTGCTTTTGAACATGTTCTTGCTCCATGTACATTATAGATACATTGTGAATTTGTACCCAAAAAACAACATGTGTGAATTCTTCCTTCCTCATATTCCTGATTCCACTAGATTCTTTAAACACAATCAAAGCCCTATCGAAATGCCATGGCCCTCCAGCCATTAGTTTTCGTTTATCTACTTCTTAGCCAAATTTGAACAAAAATATATTATTACCCAAGCTCTCAATTTTCACCTCTTTTGTTGTTTTCTATGCTTGAGTTAGTGTAATTTGATCCCTTCCATATGGATGTTTCTTGGCAACAAGATTTTTCCCACTAATGAATTTGCCATTATGCTACCTCATTTTCCTTACATTCCACTTATGAGTGATAGCTTGCATTCACTGCTATCTTGTATAGAAATTGCTTTGCATTTATGTATTAACTCCTCTGTGTCCATGAGAGTTGGACACAAGTTAACTCTTTACCTACTAACTACCCGTGTTTGTTCCCAGTGTTTCACTCACCTTTGACCACTCTCTTGGATGCACTCTCCCGAATTAAACACCCCTGACAAAATTAAATACTCATTCTAAAGAGTGAGATATGAAGCCATTAAAACTCCGACCTACTCCATTCTCTTGTTCTCTTTCTCTCAAAAGAGAACATTCAAGAAGGAGGTTTATCCATTTGTGACATTAATGAAGGCCTTAATTAAATGGCCTACCCAATAAAATTGACCTAAAAAACAGAGAGTTCTAAATTGGATCACGTATCTTTCTAACTTAATTTTATGCTAAATTATGTTTTATTTATTTATTTTCATTTTTTGTGTTTTGTTAGTATGAGTATATTTTGGGATATCAAGCAAAAAGAGATTAAAGTAAAGTTTGTTTGAAACAAATAAAAGAAAAGAGCAGATCCATGAGTCGGTGGACGGTCACAAAGCAAAAATCAACTGGATTCAACGTGGGGCTACATGTTAAAAGCAAGGAAAGATGAAGAATTTGAAGATATATAAAGAGTTTGAGGATTTACGAGAAGTTTCTGATCATGTCATTATTCATTACTGTTCGTGTGGAAAAGCAGGGATTAGGCGGAGTCAATGCGCCAACTGAAGGGTGTTCCAAGCCATAAAACATTAAACTGACTCCAAGTATACCCTTTCATATCCTAAATACAACCGTTCCCAGCATAAAACAATGAACCTCATTCTCTAATACGAGTTAGTGTAAGTTTATAGAAGAAGTCTTTTTAAAATTTTAATGTTCTCGACTGAACCTAGTTAACAGTAATGCAGACAGCCCAGCCCAATTCTGTCTTTCAATAAAAAATAATAGTAATAATACTGAAAAAAAAACGAAACGACGTCGCCTGCAATACCCAAATCTGATAGATAGAAATTTCCTCCTCCTCGTGAAACCTCAGATCAGACTGTGTGTTTCGTCACAATGGATTTTCCGACTCGCAGAATTTTCCATCTCATTGTTTTTTCTTCTCTCCTTTGCTTCCAAATTAGGGTTTGTTATTTCTCTTTTGTGCTTTTGTATTATTCAGTGTAAATATGAATTTTTAATCGTACGATTTTATAGTCTGTTTTGGTTCCATTTTTATCCAGGCTCAGGCTGAACCTTCCGGTTCTGTGTTCTTTATCGATAATCCGACGCGTCAATTTATTCGCACTCCTTCACAAAACGATGTCGCTCAGGTTCGTTCGATATTGCCATATTACCTTCAACAATTAATGAAATTTTGGTTGTTTAATTGATTATTTTAAGGCTGAGAAATTGGTCATTCACAATGTTAGGCAAGGACTGGATTTGAATTTTGAAATATTAGTATGTGAGCATTTGATTAGCACACATCAGATCGACTCTATGAGTGCTTTTTTTTTTTAATTTAATTTGTTAGTTATGGATATGTAATGAATCTATGGAGATTTCGAATTGATGATTTCAATAGTTTTCCTTGCATTCTTGTTTTCTACATTTAATGAATTAGATTCTGGAGTAAAAGCAATGCATTGTAGTTTTGTTATTATTTGATATTAAAGGTTTATTGTTCTTGCCTTTATTGTTTAAATATGTTGTTGTCCTATGGCTTTTCACTTTCAGTCTCGTTCTATGTCACTTTTGGAAGTCAGTGCTGCTGTGTCAGTCTTGCTTGGTTTTGCACCGCCTGCTTCACTTTCAGCTGATGGCTCATCTAAGGTCATCAAAATTCTATGCTACTTTTTATATTTATCATTTTCAGCCTTTGTTTTTTGTGTCTTGTCTAGTTGACGTTTACCTTAAGAAATTTTTTTTTTGTTTTTCTCAGTTGAATGAGGTTCTCGTGCCAAATCCATTCGATAGACCTCGCGCTGTTTTCATGTTGGAAGTCAGAGGAGTTGGTGGTACTGACCCTGCTTTGAATAATGAATTTTCAACTTCTTTTCACCATTTTTTAGTAGTACTTGATGATGAGCTCAATTTCTTTGCTCAGATCCTAAGCTCACGGATGACCTTGATAACACTCAGTTATTTGATGCCTATCACAGCAAGATTATTCCTGGTCCAAGAAAAGCTGATATTCAAATTCCAGGTAGCTTAGCTGTTGTAAACATGTGTATTTGCAGGTTTCTTATATGCATATTGACCATTCATTGTATTAAGATTATTTTAGCACAAAACTTGGTGAGGATTGTTAATTTTCTTTATCTTGTTTCAGATGAAGATCAAGTTTCAGTAGTGTTTTTGGATGAACTATCAGAAGATCGCACTGACAAGGAAATTCGCAATTTTGTTAGTCATCACTCAATCTCATCCTCTACAATAGTTGGTTAAATTATCCTTCTATATTTCCACAATCTATACATTTATCAGTTTCCTTTATGTATATAGGCATCTTGGTTGGGTGGATCATATGTTGCTGATACCTTGGAACCACTGAATGGAGAGTTGATCATCCCTGTGGCTGATGGCGACCATGTGAAACTTCACATGTCAAAGGTTCTACGCCAAATTCAAAATTGTGTTTATCTATTAATGCACTTGGTGATATTACTTTGTAGCATTTAAGCTTGAATTAGAAGAGTAATATCTCAGTTGTTTGCAGAAAGCAGAAAAGGATTTTGCATTGAAGCTTCTGGTTCTGTCCCAGAATATTAAAAGGGCAGTGGATGTACACGAACATTTAGCTCAGAGTATTCGAAGACCGGCTGAGTTAATGATGGGTAGTTTTGATGGCATTAAGGTGAGAGCACTTTCTCTTGGCATTAGAAGTTAAATTGTACTGTGCTTTTTATTGTTACAAATTATACTGAACAAGGAAATCCAGAGGGGAAAAAAATGGTAGTTGCTGAAAGGGATCATGGAGTGTTTCTGTGTATGCATATAAACATTTAAGTTTGGTTAAGTAATGCATGTGTACAAGGTTGGCATGAATTTAAGGATACTCTCTTTTGGTTGATTGTGTATAAACTATCTTGATGTTTGTATTCATTACCATTTTATTGATGTTAGTATGCTTTACCATTTTCTTCTCTTTATATCTCTTTAGGCTTTGCAAGAGCAGTATGGGTTAGGTCAGCAAGGAATGAAGATACTACTTGCAACACTTTCCAGGATATTTGATTCCTTGCAAACAGCATATGAAGGTATGCTTTTGTTATTTACTGTGTAGTCTGCCTGGCATGATAAAATCATTTTTAAAATGGCAGTCCTCCATCATACCAAGTTATTATGAAAGAGGAATAACCTCTTTTTCTGCCAGCCTACTAGCTTTTTGTGCAAAATGTGGACCTCAATTTATGTCTGGCATAACTGCTGGAGTAATGGACCATCGGCATTTTTATTTCCTTTACCATGTGATCATATTTTATTATTTTTTATCCGCATTATTATGAATTTTCATGCAAAATTATTTGCTGAAAAAACCTGGTCTACTACATTGGATTTAACAGTTTTAATCTGTTTTATGGTTTGCATGATGACTTGAAAACTTTGCCTATAGAGATTGGTATTTGAGTTCTAGCCTTCAATCTCAAGCAGTTGCCATGTGTAGGAGTTTTAAGATACTGTTGTTTATGGAAAAAATTAGCGACATTGTTGATCAAGTATTGTGTCTTTTGCTCTCATATAAATTATTGTTGTTTATATATTTTAATTTGTTAATTAAATTTTCCATAATTGCGAATGTTTATTGTAATTGATGATTGGGCAGGTCAAATTGTTGGAGTTGTCTTCTTTAATGAGACACCATCTCCACAGTCGGAATCTGTGTTAAATTTGATGTATACTTCTAGGCCATCTCCACGAATGTTAGCAGAAACAGAAGGCTCACGCAACGCTACCTTGGCTGCTGCTGAAGTTTTATTGGTTAGACGGACTCTAGCTTGGCTAACAGGAATTATTCTTATTATTGCGACTCTCTTTGGGGTAAGACTCTATGTTGACAAGGACCTAGAAACTGTTTTGCATCTTAAAAATAAAAAATTTATTTTAGTGCCAGGAAGATGTAGTAATATATATATTTTTAACTGAATAGCTTTTTTAAATTCTATATATAAATATTCTTATAGAATAGAATATTGTCAAATATGAATTCTTTTGCTAATAAGATATTATTCGTATATTCAAAAACTAGTCCTGCATTTGAGACTAGCTTTTAACATGCCATAGTAATTCCTACAAAATTCCTTCTAGGTCAACAGCATTTCATTATTTCTGATTTTCTAACTTAAAGATAGCAGTTGATGCTTGATTAATGCTACAAAGTATGGTGCCAATTGCAGTTTTTGTTTCATTATCTTTGTATTTATTTATATTTAGAAGAAATTGTGGCATATGTTTAAATAGAGGGTTAATCGTAGCAGTTGCAATAATGTTAAAGAAATTTCCAAAATTTGACAAACATGAAATCTACAAAATGTGTTGTAACTTGCAATATTTAGTAATATTAATTAGTTTTAAGCAGAGTTTTATTGCGTGATAGTTGATTTAACTAGGCTTTTAGTTGAGAACAAAGTTTGTTGGTATGCTGCAGAAATACATGTCTTATATTTAACTAATTTCATTATAATTCCAAAACTTGGGACCTTGATTATTTTTGTCTTCCAAAAAAAATATTTGTTCTTGTATACAACATGATAAATTATTCCTGTACAAGTAAGTCACTTCTGAAAGGAAAGCCTGGAGAAAGAAGTTAACTAACAGTAACATTAGATTGTCTTGACTTTTGAGACAGTGACATGCCATTTGAAAAGCAAATTAGCATGAACATTTATCACGTGAGTGCAATTTAGTTCATAGGACTTGTTGAGAGATGGGGCTCATCAGTCACAACATATGTAGAAACTATAAAGGTTCATTAGGAACTCATCAGATCTCTATAGTTGTGATTAACACCTGGATGCAGCAACACAGATGATAATGCTGATATATACAGGCTTTTTGCACTCTCCATTAGAATTTTTTACATGGATTAATGCGTTAATTGTTTATCGCTGTGGCCGGCTATATAAGTTCTGTTTCTTGCTTTGTCATTGTAGATTTACTTCCTTCTGAACATGCCACTTACAAGGGACACTCTTCTGTACTCCAATGTCAAGCTCGACTAAGTTGAAGAAAGCAACTTAATATATCTTTCAACTTTGAGAAGCTGCTCAGGACAGTATTGAACTCATTTACTTGTGGGTTTATCTGTAGATGTCTTGTTATTAGTGATGCTCTTTTTACATTTTTAGGAAGCCAATTCCTTGAACAGCGTTCTCTCTCTAGTCGCATGCTCTCTTTTAGTTGTTAGTAGCTGCATCGACGAGGGGCATTGGCTTATAAAGAATCACTAGTCATCTCTTTATATATCAATGGTAGGGGTGAGCGAAAGCGTAATTTGTGATAAAAGTTATGATGTGTATTTTGGGTGATTATGCTTATGATGGTTGTTGAGTTAATGAATGATTTTGAAAACATTTGTGTATTCAGATCAGATTCAGAATAATTGAAAGGCCAAGATTCCCGTTATAAACCCCCTTATGCGTTGTCAACAAATTTTTGGATTTGATGAAGGCGTAAGGAGTTTACGCCATAAAATGTTTTATGTAAACTTAGTAAAAGGAAGGTTTTATGTAAACTTGTACTACTTAGTACTTATAGTTTTATTCCTAGGATTGGTAAACATATTTGATATTAGATTATTACATTTGAAAAAGCTAATTCAAAAACTTTAAAATTTCACCCATGTTTGACTTCTTGTTTTGAAGAAGAAATTTTACTAAGTCAACTAATTGGTTCTCACAAACACACACAAGATTTAGTATTTAATTTTAATACTTGAAAACAGTTATTTTATGAATTTTGAAAATCAACCTCAAAATAATAATAATAATAATAATAATAATAATAATAATAATTGTATTGTGTTGAGAGCTATATTCAAGGTTTTTTTTTTCAATTTATAAAAAATACCTATACGGCTGCCCTTTTAACAGAAAGCAAATCTTAAATGATGTACTGCACAATCTGCTTCGCCGCAGCATGAAAGTTCATGCTTTCCAAGCCACTAGTGACAAATTGCATGCCTCTTCCTCTCATTTATCATGCTTATAAATATCCCATTGCTGCATGAATAATTCAAGAAAAGAGTTTAGAGAAACTCCTCTTCATTTGCATTTCTTTATTAGTTGTATGTAAGAAATTGGATGGAACTAAACAGATTAACTAGTAAATAGTAAGATCGAAATATTCTTTTTCTGTTTAATTTCCTCCAATATCTTATCTCCAACTTCTAAACCATACAACGCAAAAATGAAGTTCTAAGTAATTGGAGGACCAAAACAGACATGTCCATTAAAACATTATGTTTATTTGTTTCCTCCAATATCTTGCCCCTAGCTTTTAACCTTGCAACACGAGTTCTGTATGGAATTATTAATTTATAAGTTGTATGTAAGAATTAGAGGCGGCTAAACAAGTTAGCAGAATGAAATTACATTCTGTTTAGTTTCCTGTAATATCTTATCTCCAACTTCTAAACTACAACAAAATTTTTTTTTCAATTTGTTTTTTTTTTTAATTTTTTCAAAGTCTGAATGAAGAGGCGGATATAAAATCGACCTGAACCTGTAAGTAATCCAAGAACAGTTCTCAAATGGAGTTACATTTCCTTTTCCATGGACCTCTTTCGTAGAAGAGCAAAATTTATGTATTTGTTGATATTTTTAAACTTACAAGGATTTGGTTAATAATAATCCATAAATATCACAGGCATATTAGCTTCGATGTACAGTGTTTTTCCCTAGTTACTAGAAATATAAACAAGTAAACAAATCTTTCTTGTTAATTGTTAATTATCACTACTAATTAAATTTTAATAAATAGAGCCGTTTTTTTGAAATTATAATCATGAAGGATTTTACATGAAATTATAAGGGTTAAAAAAATTTTAAACTTTTAGATAATACGGGAGTTAGGTGAGAGTTATATTTAATTTTTTGAGTTAATTTTTATTTTTGTCATAATGAAAAATATAACTGGAATTCAAATTTTAATCTTAAAAATTAATCTTGTCCTGCCCTTATCCCACCAGGCAGCCGCCAAATGCAGCCTAGGAGTAGGCGCGCATACTAAAAATTTTGGATCTCGTTGATAGTTTAGAAAATTACAAGGACCTAATAATAAAATATAAATAGTTCTGAAATATCTACCGTAGTTTAGCTTCCCGCCACATGTAACAGAATCGTGTGGTTCAAACATTTAACGCAAATTATCTTCTTCCTCTTCTTCTTCTTTTTTCTTCATCTTTAGTCTCTGCACTTTTTCTCCATCAAATCTCGATTCACCGACATGTCGTCTTCTCTTATCTCTCTCTCTCTCAATCTTCCTCTTCTTTCCTTTCATCTTCATCATACGACAAGCAGTCCTCCTACTCTAATCTCATTTTCCAGAGCCTCCAAATTCCCAATCCGCGCCACTTCTTCGAGCTCTGATCACGAAGAAATCCGGTGGCTCCGCGAGGAACAGCGGTGGCTTCGTGAAGAGCAGCGGTGGCTCCGCGAGGAGCAGCGGTGGCTCCGCGAGCGCGAGACGCTGCTCCGCGAGATTTCGGAACTTAAATTGCAAATTAAAGCTCTAGAGAATCGCAATATAAGTGATGGAGCCTCCGTTTCTGTTTCCGATACCATATCAAACATCGCCGGCTTGTTACAGGTGAATATTGTAATCTTGTTTAGGTATTTGATATATATATAAAAGACAAATTGTGAAAAATGACTATTTTTAAATATAGTTATGCTTTTAATAGAATGATTCTGGAAGTTAAAAATTTCAAATTCACTTAGAATTTCTCTTTTCTTTTCTTTTTTTTGGGGGGGGGGGGGGGAACAACTTAGCAGATAACATTGATGTCTAGGATTAATGATCTGAGTTTTATATTAGTTTAAATGAAGGTATCAATGTTTTTTTTATTGAAGCAGATGTTGACGGAGAAAAATATGATTGCGGAGAGAGCAACAGTAGCCGAGAAGGAAAAATTTGAAGATGAGGAACAACAAAAGGAAATGGTTAAGGTTTTGGAAGGTGAGAAAAAGAGGAGGAAGGCATTGAGGGTAGGCAGTGAAGGAGACGATGTCAAAGCGATGCAGGTGTGCTTAGCATTTTTGGAAAGGCGAGTTTTTTGTTTAATTATTGTTTTAGAATTGTGTAGAGTGTAGGTTTAATTGTATTGATGCAGACATATAATTTACTAGGATATAATGAGGTATCTGGGTTGCAGGGTTTGTTTAATTGTGTTGCAAGGAACGAGCATAACTCTTTGATGAAATAAGTTAATAATCCTTAAAAGTGGATACTTTGCTAACTGGCATTCACATCATGTCTGATATTCATATTTCAGCAAAGTTGAAGCATCGACATATGTCATTTTGGATTTAAGGCATTTTAATGGGTTAAAATATCTAAATTAGGGGAGTGGATTAGTAGGGAGGAATAGGTTGTTAGGCAGAGAGTGAAGACTGAGATGAGTGAACTTATTTCATGCTTGAGATCAACATTTCAAGATCCTGTAATGGAAGGGCTTCTTTGGCTCTAAGTTCTGGACATTAATATGCATGATTCAGCATCAAAAGCATTGGTGTTGATATTCAAGGGTTAGCTCCTAGCATGGAACAAAATATAAATCAAAACAGAAGAAAAAAATGATTGGAAGACATGAAAGAAATCTAAAAGTCTTAAGAGTTGAATTTGAAGCCTTAAAATTGATGAAGCTATTTGACAATTTAGATAGTAAAATTCAGGAAAATTGTATTAAATTTCTGGGAACAAGGCTGACAAATTAAATGCATTTTGATGTAAATTGAACCTCTTTTGTTTGTAGAAATCTATGTCAACATTCCTTGATTATCACATATGTTGTTTTCAGGTACTAATTTTAATTCAATTATGATGTGAAGCTTCCTGGATCGAGGTGACATGTTGAAAGTTTGCTGTATACTTCTAATATTTTCAAGTGTTTGCATTTAATATATATTCCTGATCATCTGTATTAGGTTTTTAACTATAGGCAGTTGTAATTGTATATCCTTTATATATTGGGTGTAAATTTGATACCAAATTCAGGTTATTTAGTTTAAAGACTTTCCCATTCTCTTTTTCTTTTTCCTTTTGTATTTGTTCATTAGTAGCTGTATTAATGATTTTTAAAGTTGATGTGTCATAGGTTTTGATTTGCTCCGTGGTTTGACCATGACAGGAAGAATTGCTAAAGTTGGGATTTTTCTCAGGCGAGGAGGACATGGAGTATTCTAGCTTTTCGACTGGAACTGAACGTGCTGTGAAGACTTGGCAAGTAAGTTGTAAATTTTTCCAAAGGTTATATCACACGGCTCATGCAAAATCCTCAAAATTACCATAAATTCAACATTCCCAATATACTGCAATATATGTAAAATTATTACTTATTAGATCATATTTGGTTAACAGGCAGCAATAGGTGTCACTGAAGATGGAATAATGACTTCAGAACTCATTGAAAGGTTATATATGCAGCATCGAGTTGAGGATACTGACACAAACATGAATGCTGATCAGAAAGGAATCATTCAGACTATTCCACCAAAGGTAAGGTTAAGTTACAGTGTTTCCAACATCCTAGCAATTATGACTTTTGTGTGTTTTTGTTGGATCATTTGCTTATCTGGTTGGTGAATTCGCCTTTTAATTGCAGTGAGGCTGCTAATATATGGCGGCTTCAATGTGATTTGTGTGCTTTTAGCTAAGATGCCAATCAGGCCATTCCATTTTAATTTATGGATTCATGTTCGCGCAGATATGCTTTTGATTTTATTCGAGTCTGCTAATTTGGTGCAACAGAAAATATCCCTACCAACCAATAGAGCCCCCTCCTAAGAGAGGGATTGTGTTGCTGTATTTCTGTTAATCATTTTATCTATGTATATCTGGTTAAATTTTGAAATGGCATATACCATAGGGGACACTACCTCCAAAATAGAACATGTACATCTGATTCATCCAGGGGATTGAGAACCTTTAGTTCACTGACAACAGTGTAAGAAGTTGGCTCATATGTGCGTCTTAAGCTGTCTCAGAATTTTACTTAGACATTAGGATTGAGAAGCTCAACTTGATCACAATGCTATTATCTAATCTACCGCAAGAAATTAGATAGAAATGTTTTGGTGCAAAACCTTAGTTATATTACTTACATCGTTGAAGCTAGAAACCCAACTTGGATTTTGTGTTTCATTGACCACTCCTGACATTCTGTAAACATGGGTAGACCATGTTGATTCTAAAATTTGTCCTGGAATTTTGAAAATTGTCATAAATCTCCATTAGATCCCTCTAATTTTATAATTTACCAGAATCCTGCCCTAGGGTTGAAGGTCTCTGCCTATTACTAAGTTGTCCTGGCTGATAACTAAGCCAAAAACTTAGGGGGTAATAATGAAATTTGCTCTTGATTTTAATATGCATTTTGGAAAGGGGGGTAATGGAAATCCAAATGCATTCTTTTGTCAATTTTTAGTCTAACGGTTTGTGTTGATTAATTTTGTTGTGGATGTTCAGTGCACACTTGATACAAACAGCTGTAGATATTAGCAAATTCTGATTATTCATTAATAGTTGTTTTCCTTCTCTTAGTTGCCTTATATGGTTAGCTGATGGCATTATAAATATGCATATAAAGTAACTGAAAATTGCCTTAGAAGTTTTCAAATTTCCTGAAAGAACTTGAGTTCATTAAGTTTTAATGTCTTTCAGGAAGGCACAAATGGAGCTCCAATTGCTTCTATTACTGAAATCTCGGAAATTAAGCAGACAGTTGTGAAAGAAGGTGCAACAGAAGTTGATTTATCTGAAAGGCGAGTTTTCCTACTTGGAGAGAATCGGTGGGAAGAACCCTCTAGACTTGCTGGCAGGGGTAATCAAGATGCTGGAAGCAAAGCCAAGAAAGCCACAACCCAGTGTCTTACTTGTCGTGGGGAGGGCCGTCTGATGTGCCTAGGTACTTTTGTCACTGCTCAGATTGAATCTCCATTTTGAATAAATAAATTTTTGTTTTGGAGATGAAGAAAGAACATAGTTTAGATACTGTCTTAGAAGAATTAGATCACAGCTTTAGTCAAAACTAATTCAAATCATGAAACTATCAGAGGACGGGATAAAGAATCTTGCTTCTGAAGCAGGATTTCTTATAATACAGAAACCTCTAACTATGCTAAATATTTTACAAGTTTCGTAATCCATGGAAGTGTCCAAATCACTTTTTGAAGCAGTTTAGGTGATGTTAAGTTTTTCAGTTGCGATGAAATTTTGTTGGTTATATTGGTCATTATTTTGTCCGACGGAATTAACCATGACGGGGCATGACCTATAGGTCAAGGTGTTATTTAATTTACAAAACGACTTTATGCATGTAACCCAACTTGCCTGCGAATCTTTTTAAAATAATATTTTTTTATTCTTGTCCCCACAGAATGTGATGGAACGGGAGAGCCCAACATTGAACCACAGGTACAAGGATTTTTTCTCAATTTTTTTCATATGTTTCATTACTGTCATTATTGTTCGTCAAGATTTGGTTCATATGAGTCAGTTCTGTGATGCAGTTTATAGAATGGGTAGATGAGGGAATGAAATGTCCTTATTGCGAGGGCCTTGGATATACAATTTGCGACGTTTGTGAAGGAAAAGCCGTGGTTTAATGTGCATAACTACATTTTTAATGCATGTAATATCATTTTTTGAGCAATAGGTTTATCATACCCAATGATACATGATATAAAGATAGCAATGATGATATCCAGTGATATCTAAGCTGTGTAAAAGTGCTTAAATAATTTCCCGGCGGCGAAGAGATGGTTGTTCAAATTCAGTTTTGTAGCCATCAGAATTCAAATCTTGCAATCATGCATCATTTACTATTCTACCAAGTGCTCAGTAAATATTATAATCAAATTTGGATTGATCATTGCCAATCGGCCTTCAATTTTTATCTCATTAGGTTCCTAAGTGGCTTGCAGTATTATATGTTTCATAATGAGTTATATTTGTCGATATACACCCTAGTTTGTTCAGTTTCACCTTCTTCTAACGAGGAATAATTTGAAAAAAAAAATACAGACAATCAACTATATTTAATAGCCGCATTTGCACAAACAGAGAGAGAATGAGTATGGTTATGTCAACTCCCACATGAAGAGCTTCAGGGCTTTTCTTCAACCAATTTAGCATCATCTGGATGGTCACAACTGTGATGGCATCTTAAGAAGAGACTTGCTGGAGTCGGATGTTACAAATAAAATCTCCGAAGACATTGGCAATAAGTGAAATCAACCATGTACTTCTCTTCAGTCTGATAAGACTAGTTGATAATTCTTGTCAACAATGAACAGTCGAAGAGGCTTCAAAAGATAAAAATAACCGTTTGCATTTCGCAGCAACAAATCGCCATAGGAGTTGGTTATGAAAATGATTATGAAGAGTGATGAACCTCGTTGAAGAATCTTGAAATAGGGAGACCTTATGTGATGGTTTCATCAAAGGATTGGAACTTCGGTAGAAAACAAAAAGTAAAAACATGAGGAATATAATCCTTTAACCATCGAAGGATAAACCCAAATGAAAATAAAACTGAATAAATAATGCAACACGCTCATTAGTGTGAATTGTGGGATTCAGGAAAGACCAAACTCGACTAATGGCATCCGCCGAATGATCATGAGAATCAGGACACTATAGATATTATTCAAATAAAAAGATATGAAGATAAGGAATAAAATTACATTGTTGTTTGCACCATCAGAATGAAAACCATTGTACAATATTTTCAACGATGAAACTTTTATTTAGGTGAAAATAAAAACCACAAAACTGGGCTACTCCTGCTCTTACCAGCATTTTCCCTCCATTTTTTCCTGTGTTTGGTAAACGCGAAATACCTATATTCAAGCAAATAATGTTCCAACATGGTATAAATATCAAACCCACTTCCTCTGATATTTGATTAACCTTACAGATTTGTCTTTGGATTGCTGCTTGCGGCAGCAACACGTCTCGTCACAGACCGCATGGTCACGAATTCCTCAGCAGAGGAAGGATGTATTCCCACCTGTAGAGCCATCATTAATTACTTTAACAGTAACATAGCCACCAATAATAGTACTAAGAGCCCAAAAATTGTTGAAAGTGATATGAAGTTGTCATCAGTGAAACACGACGACTTAAAACGAAAAATTTATCACAAACTGGGATCATTCCATTAGTTTGGGGAAATTCATCCACACTCTTCCTGACAATGCTGACATGATCACATAGTTAACTCATGCACAATATTCATAGAAGTTACTCTATAGGTAACACCATTTTGAGACTCTTTGCATTTCAAAGACACCACTATTTGAATTCCCCACACTATTACTTCAAATCTAACTGGTCACATCATGTCAAAGGTCAAGTCAAAGAACAAATGAGATATATGTTTAGAGCCTATCAAGGAAAATATGCATTATAAGAAGCAATGCAAACATATAAATTAGAAACTCAAGCATACCGTGCTGTCAAATTGTGCCTTCGTAGCTCCACATTTCAGTGCAACAGCAATACCCTGTGAACAGAAACCCCCAATTTGATACCATGATTCAAAAATTAACAAATCTTAGACAGGATGATCCTAACAAACCTCCAAGCCTAAAACCAGGGCAGTTTACCTTGCTCCAAATGGATCTTATAGTAAATCAAGAACTATATCAGATATAATCCAAATTGTTATATGTTTATCTGCAGACGTTTATGGATTTGTCAAAAATATCATTTTAATTGCCTCCTCATTTGGCCGAATGTACATAGTTTTGTTGTCATGCATATCAAAAGAATTTTCAACAAACATAATACCATGCCAATTAATCTGATGCATTTAGCAATTTATATAGAATCTATTGTATGGAGATTATCTATTTCCGCAGACTAGAAATAGATCAACTGCCATGTGAGAGTGGAAATTGGATTAATCTATGATATTGAAAATTACACTGTAGAACTGGGGTAAGCAAGCTAATCTATTTATATTACATACACTTCCATTCTGAACTCGTCCAGCTTGAAGATCCCCCTCCAATTGTCAAGGATATTTACACCAATAATCCCATTAAGTTAAATGTGGTAAGGTTAACGTCTAATAAAACATTTTCTAGCAAGAATTATGTCGTTGAGTCACAAAATTTCATTGGATCTGCTAATTCAAAGTTTTGAACTTTACCGCACCAAGGATTATTGACAAATGACAAACATTTTTGGAATAATTTCAGAACTCTTCTGACAATGTCCGCCAAAATCACTACCATCCTCTTAAAATTCTATGCAAGTAGTAATCATTCGCTCTCCATCAAATTACATAACCAAAAGTACCCTTTTATAAATTACAAGATGACTGTTTATTCTTATTAACTACCAAAATTTATTATAATTAACTATCAAAATGAATCTCATCTCACTATTTAGGGTATTTTAGGAAGCTCAAAATGGAAATTTATGTCCAAGCAATCAACCTAACCAAGTCAAAAGCACGATCATACCTGCATTATCTCAGGTGCTTCTGGCCCACACATTGATGCTCCAAGAACTTTATCCGTCTCGGCATCCACCACTAGCTTCATTACTGTCTTCTCTTGCCGTCTAATAGCAAAATATACAAAAATTAACTTTAGACAGTCAAAGACCAAACATTAATACATAAGATCTGCATGCAGAACTATCTGGCATTCTACAAAACATAAGTAAAAGGTTAAAATCAATTAAAATAATAGCACTAATCAATAGAATTCATAGGGATAAACATACATAAGTTTCCTCAATTTTCTTGCTGGCAACCAATTTACTAAATATAAACACGCATAAGTTTCCTCAATTTCCTTGCTGACAACCAATTTATTAAAAAAGTCAAAATAATAAGCGTAACCCCAGTACATTCAAAGACCATACCAGCAGATCCACATAATCAAGGCTATTTTTTACATAAATTTTGAAGGGGTCATCTGTCACTCCTCAACCTGTTGTCTTACTTTTTCACAAGATACGAAGTTGATATTTCCTCATGCAAAGGAAGAATAGATCTTACGAGTTCATAAGCCAGCGACCTCTCAGCTTAACTATTTCTATGGAATGTGCAAGCTGTGTTTATCATAAAACCCAATACCAATATCATTATTGATATCTCACAGACTCTCTGGAGCCGAAAACAAATGCTGACTAGCAAAGATTTCTCATTCAAGAGGCTTTTTTGAACCCCACTTCTTTGATGCATATTATTCTCTATAGCTTGGCAATTTGATCCATTGTAAGATTTTAATATTAATTTATTGAAATGAGATCTCAATTCACCATACATACCCAGAGATAGTGTTCCTCATGGGATTGAAGCTTGATGTGAAAACAAGGATATCACCCTTTCCTTGCTCTATGGCCTGCTCCTCACTGAGACCCACTACAGAGAGAGGAGGTATGCTGCAATAGGCGAAACCGTCAGTCTCAGAAGAAAAGAAACTAAAAAGAACTTTTTCATTTTCTTAGAGATTTTCAACCCTTGCACTTTCGATTGAACCAATTTGCCCTGCGCTTTTCTAGTTTAAAATTACACCATTTGTTAAACATCCAGAGGTTAAAAGTGATACAATTACAGAGAAGAAATCAATACATTGTAAATGTATTGGTATAATCTGAGAGGAGAAGTTAATACATTGAAAATTTGAGAGCTTCACCATACTATAACCACAGGAAAGTACTTCCCTTTTTATAATCCTTTGACTCTCAATTTATATGGAAGGGATATTTGAGATATGAAAGAAAAATCAAAATGAAATTACTTAAAGCAAAAGGGTGAGAGTGTAAAATGACAAAACCACTAAAATGAAACTAATGGCATCCTATTAGATCAAGAAGTCAAAGAGAGGGAATGCTATGAGAGGAGAATGGGGAATTGCCACTTAGGCAATCACTTTATACAAGCCTGCAATGAACAACAAAAACATTTACCATGTTTTTCTTCATTATTGAATATAAATATATAATGAAAGATAAGCCTTCCTTTGATTGACATGCATCAGAATTTAGTTGTGGTTACTAACAGCCTCTCAAGTAGTTGACCAGAAACATTACGTTTTGCTAAAGGCTAAATCTATGGTGCAAAAATCATCTGAGAAGTGAAGTGTCTGGAAGAGGGAAAAATGACAAATAGCTTAAGAGGTTAAACGAGCATCCCACACCCAAAAGGTGCCCCACATCATTTGAGTTTGAAACACTTCAGTTTGAAATAAAATTGTGTGATCTAATCAACTTCAATAAAGTTTGGCTAAAGTGATTGTAAGTAGTAAATGTTAGAGAAAGGGAGGGAGAAAAGAGAGAAAAGAAAGAGAAAAAGAAACTAATTGTTACCAAAATACAGCACAGGGTACATCCCTGTAGTCTGGTTTGCAGGGTTGTCCACCAAAAACAGTTTTCTGCAGGAAGTGTAACAATATAATATTTCAGAATGACATACGATAATTAACGTGCATGCCAAAAAGAGAGCCCAAATAAAAATTAAATTTTCAAATAATATTAAATTGAAAGAATGCACATGAAAAACGTACTGCAAAGCATGTTCCCTCCATCAAGGCGACAGGGGTAAGATTCATTCGATTAGTTACATCACCAACTGCCCATATACTAGGTACGTTTGTGCGTGAGTTCTCGTCCACCTGCAAGAAAATCAGGGGGGAAGCATTGCTGATATTATGATTCAAATAATTTACCCACTCCTTTTCATAACAGATCAGCATTGTAACCATTTCATGCAATCTTTGAGTCTTGCACCATATATAGCAATAAACACTATGGATATACTCAGAACAACTATAATTAACGAACCAGCTATTGTCTGTTTTGTGACCTCAAAAGATTTTTTCTTTTTTTTAAAAAAAAAAATTGCAGTTCCGCATTAGAATTAGTTGTTCACACTGCATGGAGCCAGCTCAGGGCTCAAAACACAGAAAAAGGAACTGCCGGATAAAATTTCAGAGTTAAATAATTTAGAATAACAGATAAACAAAACGATGCATGAGGAAAAATGAATTGGATCAGTCACAAACATTGAATAAAGCAAAAGGAATATCAGAAGAGTAAGGAAGTGACCTTCACAGCTCCTGTTTGATCAACTTCCACACCAACAGCTTTCAAATTCAACCTTTTTGTATTAGGTGCCCTGCCTGTTAAATGCAAAAGTTTACTGATATTTTCTAGAAACAATTTAAACAAACTTTTTCTTGTTCTTTTCTTTTCTTTTTTTTTTCTTTTTTTCTCTGAAAAGCCACTTTCATGTTTGAGTGAATTTATGTGACAGTACAGGACATACAGATAAAAAGAACATTAATGCAAGGGAGGTCAGCAGCACTCCCCATTTTTGTAAAATTCATAAACTTGAAAATACATGGAACTTCATTTAAAAAGAAAATTTGGGTAATCCAAAAAGGAATGTCCGCATACAGCAATGAAAATTTAACTGGATACTAGGATAACCAATTCAATCACTTTTTATCATTTTAAGGTAGTACAGACTTTGGCTTACTTCACTGAAAGAACATAAGCAGAAAGACATGCACACCAAAGATCTAACTTTTGGCCGTCCTAAAAAAGAAATGCTGTTATGCACATAAGGAGATGATACATATATATGTACAAAAGCATGTGAATATGTGTGTATAGGGTGGGAGAGGACTTAGTCAAACATCCATGAAACAAATGCCATCAGGAAGATGATAATGTTTGTGAGCATGGGCATGTTTCATAAGTAAAGTGAAAGGAGAGAGGACACTTTGCAAATAAAATGAGGAAAAATCCTGACAGATGAATACATGAAGAAAAGGCCAGAATCTTCAAAATGGAAAGGTAATAACAAGCCTACTTTAGAATGAGCATTGAAGAGTTGCTCAGATGTATTTCTACTCCTATATGTGAAGGTACTTACCAGTGGCAAAGAGTACAACATCTGCAACAATCTCTTCACCATGATCTGTAATAACTTTTATACTCTCCTCTGACTTAATCAACTGAAGATTAGATATTGCTATCAGCATAAGATCATATTAAATAAATAAAAAGTATAATATTAAGAAGATGATAACAAATGACAAAATCCCTAGAAAAATAAACAGAAGCCTAGTGAATCAAGAAAATTCCAGTAAGTACCTCCTTTATGGTAGTCCTTGGGTGCAAATTAATTCCCCTCCCTTCCAGATTTCTTGCAACTACTGCCCGCATTTCATCATCAAACCCCCTGCAACAACAAAGTAAAGAGAGTTGGAAACAAAAAGTTCAGACATAATATCCTTATAACAAGAAGGAATGGAAGGGCCAGACTCAGTAAGAAATAATCTCATGATAAAGGAAATGAAAAAGCAAGTCTATAACTTCTAATTATCATCCAAAATATAAGATTGGAAAAAAAAAAGGCTACTGTTTTATTTCAGTCAAAAAAAATTAAAGGAAACAGTTCAGAAAAAGGCAAAGGGAAAGTGCCCATTGTCAATTGCATACCCATTACATTTATTCACAAGCTAAACAATATGTGGGCTCTCCACTATGAGGCCAAAAAACAAAGAATATTTGAAACTCAGCTATCAAATAAACACCACCTTACTCTGACATGGTTCACATCTCCATTCATAAGGATTGGTAAGTTTGCAATGCCAGGGGCTAACTTAGGGATGTCAAATTAACCCGGATTCGGACAAACCCAGATAATTCGGGCCAGGTTGAACCCGTACTAGAGAGGAAAAAAATCCGGATCCGGAATGGGTTTTAATAACCCGGATGAATCGGGGTCCGGGTCCGGGTCCGGGTTCGGGATACACGGTATCCCAAACTCGGACCTGGATTTATTTTTTATATTATTTTTAATTATATTTATTAGTAAATATAAATACAAACATAAAAAAAAAACTTAATTCTAATTCACAACTCAAAGTCTACACAAATCCCGATTTACCCAAACCCAAACAAGACAAACCCTAGCTGTGCCGCCGCTGCTGCTGCCGCCTTCCGCCTTTCGCAGTTCCGCCTTCCGCTGTCCCGCAAGCAAGTCAAACAACTCTCGGCTGGGTTCCGCCTTCCGCCTTCCGCTGTTCCTCAATGCGTTTGATTCACCGGCGTGAGTGATAGGATATATTAATGGTTTCAGCTTATTCTAATATTGGTATGGAGATATTAATGGTTGGTGATGATAGGAGTTTGGAAGAGAAGATGAGTTTGGAAGAGAAGTTGGCGTTGGGGAGGAGTCTGGAGGAGTTGCCGCAAGAGGAATTGGGAAAGTTGTTGGGTATTGTTAAGAAGAGAAATAGTGGTAATGGGAGTTTGTCTTGCCATGGGGATGAGATTGAACTGGATATTGAGGCGCTTGATAATGATACGCTGTCGCAACTGTTCGATTCGTGGATAATTTTAAGAAAGCTGAGAAGGATAAAACCGAGAAGGAACACATGTGCAGCCAAGTTGCAGTTGCAGTTGCAGCACCTGTGGTGATTGAGAGGAGCAAGAAAGGGGACGTTGCTGCGGAGGAGGAGGTGGACATCGGAGAGGAGATTCCGGTGCAAAATTACCTGCCAGTGGTGATTGAGAGGGATGATGCTTCAAGTGGCACCTCTACTTCCAGCAACTTAATCACAACTCACAAGTGGCTAATCTTATTTGCAGTGTTTGGTGATGATAGGAGTAAATCATGATTTTTTTATTCCTTATCTGATCATGTGAAATACGTGAGACGTAGGTGGCCTTTCTCTTTCAGAAAGAAATGAACTAGAATAAAGTGCTCCTTTTATCTCCATTAGTGAAATTTTGATGGAACATGAAACAGAATCACAAGGAGAATTATAGCCATTGGGGACATTCTCCAATTCATTGCTCTGAATTGCATGCCGGGTTCAAAACCCGGAATCCGGAACCCGGATTTTCCGGGTTGAACCCGAACCCGGACCCGATGAAAAAAACCGGGTTTTAATCCGGGTCCGGGAAAAAGAAAATGACGTCCGGGTCCGGAACCGGGAAGGCTAAACCCAGACCCGGACCCGGATTTTGCCATCCCTAGGCTAACAACATCAATCAGTGAAAAGATAACAATTTCACAAAAAGAGGTTACATCTTCTACATGTCCTGATTCATTCAAAATTTTGCCAATAACAAGATATAGTATGATCCAAAGTTCCAACTGGCCAGACCCACTGAATACCAAAGCAAGAAAATTAAGATACCACAGTAAATTTTGAATTCATATTTCTGAATAAGAGCATAGTGCACCTCGTAACTAATACTAAAAGACAATCAATCTAAGTTCACTGCTAACTTCTAAGATCGAGGGCCTGGCATCAGATAGTGAAAATGAACATAAGCATGAAAAATAACCTTAATGGAAGTTCCTTTCTAAATAATAGATCCACAGTAGAACCCATCCCTCGCCATATGGAAGCAAACTCAACAGCAATGTACCTACATAACATGAGAGGAAAATCATCTAAGATTATCAACAGGCCAAGTGAATGCAACTAAAAATTGTAAAAGAAACAGACAAAAACAGACTAAGGGAGAGTAGTCTCACCCTCCACCAAGCACCACAGCATGCTTGGGTAATTCTTCCAAGCTCAATGCCTCGTCAGAGGTTATAGCCAGCTCCTAAAAACTCAAAGGCAAAGGATGAATGAATGAAGAGAGGAAAAAGGAGTCTGCAATGCCAATATCTAAGTCATTAAGCAATAAATAGTTTTGTCTGGATCATAGAATTAAATTCAATATTTCAAACAGAAGTCACAACTAAGGAACAATGAATCAAAAAAAATGATCTGCTACCCATCAAACTAGAAAGATTTTCACAAGTGCAGAAAATGATGCAAAAAATATGGGAAAAAAACAATATGACTTAGCTCAGATTGAGATAACCGGAAACTGAAGCTGACTCAACAGAATAATATGTTGAAAGAGAGAGAGACAGAAAAAAACATAGTTTCACTCTTAGCTCACCTACAGTAGTTCTTGTGGGCCTGTTGCCAGAACTAAGATTTACAAATTTTCCTTTATGCACCAGCTTAGCTGAAATCATTCAGCTACTGATATCTAAATTTAAAGGAAGTTGCTGACTGAAGAGAAAAAATTTCTGGTCACTAGCACACACAGTTACATGACCGCATGACTACAGTACAAGTGTAACATAGCTTGCCAGAAATTCCTCACATGAATCATCCAGTATGACCAGAACAAGCTTTGATAATATAGATATGAGTGATTCAGTGTACATACATAATTCATCCAATTTCCTTCAAAAACTTGTGTACAGATGCTTCCTCCAAAAATACTTCAGAAGAACAAACGTTAAGCCTGACTTCTGATGGTACAAAAATGCAATTTCATAGAACAAACTGAACTGGTTTCTATATATCAGAAAATTCCAAAGCTTATAGCTTTTATTTATTCACGACAGAGGCAATAGATCCTTAATGACATCGCAAAAACTAACATATACACTGATAATAATCACTTCGCATTTTAAACCTACTTGTAATACGTGAAAAAGCAGCCAGCATGAATATTGTGATGAATTAATTTCCAATCATGCGATATCTGAAAACCAAAAGATTACCTGGCCAGGAATAGGAGCACGTTGAGCCCTACTTCCAGTTGCGATCAATATGTGCTTTGCTGAGTAACTTAACTTAGTGCCATCTAGTTGTGTGACCTCAACTTCATTTGGACCAACTATCTTTCCCTCCCCTTCATATAATTTTACCCCAGCATTAGATAATAATCGCTTGTAAATTCCATTTAATCTGAGTATTTCATCTGTCTGCAATTTCAAAAAATAGGAAAAATTAGCAATCAAAACATACAAAAACGAAGAGTAATTCTACATCCATGTATTAATCTGACTTATTAAAAAAAAAAGCAAAAATTAACCAAAAAAATTCTTAAAGGAAGTAGAGGTAGGGAAAAAAATGCGAGCTAACATAAGTATAAAATAGGCAGTTTTGTAAGAGAAACTTTCTGACTAACACTAATATGACTCATTTACCTCAAACATAATAGCTGAACCATAAATGAACTGAAACAAAAGGAACAACTACATTCTGTAAACTTAATGCCAATCCATTCCTCGAAACCCATGAGATGTATTCTTGTAGCATAAAGGGGGGGGGGGGGGCGGTTGTTTGTGTATAAAAAAAAGTTTGTCTTTTTTTTTTTTCTCAGAAGAACTGAATCAAAGAACAACAAAAGAACAAAAATTAAAACAGAAAGGTCTTCATCACATTCATTTACTCTTGCGTAATCCATATAAAATTTATACAAACCTATTTTATCCAAATATAAATCAACTGAAAGCTGCACTTAATTTCTAACATCAACACAGATGTTGTCAATTTCATTTGATTCTCCAAACTTGTTGCTAAACAAATAACATTATTGGGCAAATAAGCATGAGCAATGGAAGACTATGACACCACAAATACAAAGGTTTTTGAACAAATAAATGAATCCGAACCTTCTTTTGCAGAAGTTTTTTCCAGTCGAAGTCAATTTTCTCGTGTACCTCCCATCCATAACTCCTTGCATCCTAAAACACAAGCAGCAGAATCATCAAATCACTTTAAAATCAACATATAAAAGGGGGGAAAAAAGAATTTCTTAAAACATAATACAAAAATTTAGCAACTACCAAAAACCAAAATTTGATGACCCAATTGAATGCATTAGTAAATTTCATATCCATTTCATGAAAATATTAAATAAACTCTCCTATTATGTGATTATCCAGTGTTAAAACATAAATACATATCTTTAGGTGCAGATGATCACATCTACTAAAGGCCCATATAAAGATGAATCTTTTTCCACAGGAGAGCCCAAAAATAAAACAAAAAAGCAGGATGGTGAAAGACTTTTAGTTGCTGCTATCAAGAAAGAACTTCAGTTTCAGCTATGCAATCCCTGAAACCCCAGCAAAGTTTACCATCTAATCCTTATGTGAAATACAATCTCATCTCACCTCAAGTTCACCTCCAAATGATGCTCCATAGACCAATATCTTTTTGGGTACACAACCACGAATGACACAGCTGAAAAATAAGAAGTTGAGAGATATCATGATCATTAGCACTTTACTTCTATAGGTTAATTAATTTTCAGTCGCTATTATTACCCGTTAATACTCAACAAACAATCAATCACATTTCAAACATCTAATAGATAAACATTGCTTTTGAGCAACAAGTCAAACAAATCATTATTCACCTAAAGACAGCAGCACCATATCTAAAAGAATTATATCCACAAATAAATTTTCCTAATTTAACACAATTAAGCTTCTTGACTGCTAACAACAGAGACCAGCAAGCAGCCCTAAATAAAAGACCCCACATGATATTCTCCCATTATTATTATTATTATTATTTTGGGGGGTTCCATACTCAATTGAAGGAAACATTTATACTGACGAATGCTCACGTTCATGCCAGGAACCACATCTCGTTAATGTTTGAAAACATCTAGCTCATTCATAACTTACCACAACTCTAGTTACTTTCAGAAATTACAAGTCATATTTGCTCATATATTGTCATTACACGGGACAATCAAAGTTGCTGATGCTCAATCTCTTTACCCATTTCATTTTGCAGGTCATTCTATGAAAAACTGAAAAAAAAAATTTTAAAAAATGATTCAGAGTCAATAGCAACATACATTAATTTATCTAGCTATAAAATTTCAACTGCATCTCATTGTCAACCTCATCTTAGAATTTTTCTCCCCCCAAACATGTAACTCATTTTTTTTTTTATCAGCATCCCACCGCAGTCAAAATGAATATAAAAATCAGTACCTGCACCCACTATTTACCACTTGAAAGGTGTCTCTCAATTAATTCAATTAAAGTGCACCAATCATTTTCTTTTGGGTGAAGGAGGGAGCCACCTAATTCTTGGTTCAGCATGTACTAATATAACATGAAAAGGCTATAATGGTCAGAAGATGATGACACCAAAAGACACTAAGACACTTGCTAAATCTCTCAATGTACCATGAGGGAGAACAATCAGAAATTTCCTCCAAAAACAAGTATAGATAGAAACTGTCCTTTTTATAGTTTGATCAGACTGAAAGTGATCATGCACGACCCCCAAAGCCTCTCAATCCATGAGACAACAATCAGAAATTACATTTGCAACAAGTAAAAACAGAAACTCCCATTTTCCAACTTGATTAGACTTATGCTAAAGATCACAAGCCTGAGCAAGAGCCCCTTTATTCAGCACATAGTCCAGCTCTATGATTTAGATTGTACTTTATTAAAAAGCCCCAGTTCCTATTATGAGGCGTCCAACTACATAAAAGACCCACGGTGATTTGAAGTAAATGATAAGGATTTCTGACAACCAGTACAACATGATCTTGTTCATTGCTTTAGCATCCAACTAAGACATAATGAGATATTTCGAAATGTCCGATAATCTAATTCATCGCTAACAGAAGGCTGGCCATCTTGATTTTAAAAATTACTGCAAAGAGCATCTGAGTGGTTTATCATCCAACTAATGGTAAAAACTATATTGCAGATTATACCATATCCCACTAGTTCATCAGTTACCGAGAGAACTTCAGCCATATTGTAAAGTAGGTACCGCAAAGTATAACTGGAAATAAATTAAGTAAAGAAATATAAAATGAAAACATAGAAATTGAGATGTGATTTGAAGAACAAATATTATGATGGCAAGTGAGCTACTGAGAAGGACAGTAAAGCAATAGTCTATCAACTTACGTTCCACCAACTCCCCCAATTACTTCGGAGCTGATCGGATGAAAAGGAAGCTCGCATATCCCAACCTTGAAAGGTGAAATTAAAAAAAGGTCAGCCAATAATTAACCATAATGAACTTTATTTAAATAATACTAAGAATTATGAGGAATCAAAAGACCAAATGGGGACATGCACAATCCATTTCATAATGAAACTATCAGCTCAAAATAATTTAGTGCATTACTATTATGAATGCAAGTGTATACATACAGGAAATCAAGTCAACAAGAAGGGAAAAAGCATTTACAAGAAGGTAAAGTAGAGTTGATCTTCCAGAGACCAACTGAAATCGAATTTGGCAAAACAAATTATTTGAAATCAGCTTTACCAATGGAATAAAATAAGACATTGCAATAACTGGACCGAGGGAAAAAAAAAAGTTTTCCTTAAGTTGAGTGCAACAAAACTCACCAATCTGATTCTCTTCTTCTGACGAGTAAACATAACTTAGACCACAACTAGGTGGAATCTACTCAAATTGTAACGTAACGTTGTAACTCTTACCATATATCAGCATAATTTAAATTCTCATACATGCAGGAATCTAGACATTCTTCATAATACTAATTGAAGAGATTTCTAAAACAAAACAAATAGCACAAGTGTGTCTTCTTTTCTATCCATGTCCACAAATAACAACAAATATTTACTTTCACTGATTTAAATCTCATAACAACGTATACCTTGGCTCCAAAATTAGCTGAAAATCGAGCAGCACGAACACCACCACTTCCAGCTCCAATAACAAACAAGTCGAAGTCAAAATGAGTTTGTTCTTCTTGATTGGGCTGGCTCAGGTCGCCATCTTTAAGCATCTTCCTTGCCATCGCTCTTTAATCAATTCAACTGAAGCCACACAAACAAACAAATTATAACCTAAATAAAACTATCAATAAACAAAAAGAGGAAAAAAAAAAAGAGCAGCTAAGGGTAACATTGTGTCTGGATAATCAGAAAATGAAAATCACTTCATTATCATTAAACCGAACAAATTAAAAAAAAAACCCACATATTTTTAAAACCTGTTTGGTTTAACGAGAAAGCGGAAGAAAACGATAGAAAGAGAAATAAAACGTTAATGTTGATTTCGTTGCCTGTGATTGAATAATAGTAGTCTAAACTAGCCTCAGTGAAGTGGACGAAAGCCGAAGTTTATGATCTTAATGATTAATTCGGTTAATTTATTAATAATTTTCCTACGGTTTTTCTCGGGAAACAAACAGAAAAAATAAGGAAGAGATCGTACCTTAGAGATGAGTTAAGGAATTGAAAGAAAAGCAGAGGCTGCTGCAGCAATGACTAATGACAATGCTGTCGTAATTGATGAAATAAAAACGAACGAAAAAAGTTATTTATAAATGGAAAAATAAGAATGCGATCGCCGAAGAGCCACGAAAGTGGATTATAAAATTACTAATAATGATATAATAATATTAATAATTGTAATAAATTTAGATTCCCGACTTAATTAATATTTTAAATAGATTATGTAATTTTTGTTATGGTAATGAGAGACTAGATAGAATGAGCAAATCGAAGAAGGAAGTGATTCAAAATGAGTAAATTTACGGATATAGCCAAAAAAAACTTGTCTAATTTACAATAATAGCCCAACGAATTCCCCTTTTTTGGAGGGTATTGCCGGCTGTATTTCAGTTTCTACTTTATCGGTTTCATGGGTTAATATCATTTGTTCTGAATGTGTTTTATACAATTAAATGTTGATTTGTTTCTGTATATGTGGGCATGCGTGCGTATTAATATATATATATATATATATGAATAAAAATATTATAATTATAAAAATATTCTTAAATTTAATAAAAAAAGATCAATCTTAAAATTAGAATTTTTATTTTTAATAAAAATTATAATTACAAAATTTTGGAATTTAATAAAAATCTTCTAAATTATTAAAATTTTGAGATTTATTTTTTAATAAGTAAATTCAGTTATTTTAATAAAATTTTCTAAAATTATAATTTTTAATAAATAAATTCAGTCATTTTTATTAAAATTTTGAAAATTATAATTTTTTAATAAAAATAATTATTAAAATTTTGTAAAATCTAAATTAAATAAAAATTATTATTTTATTTATTTAAGAATAAAATTATCATTTTATTTAAATTATTTAATAATATTAATTAAAAAATAATTAATTGATATAAATTTAAAATAAAAAATAATACAGAAAACATATTAAAAAATTTTAATAATTAAATAAATATAAAATAAAATAAAACATAGTACAGTGATAATTTCTCTATATCTATATATATAGAAGCTGAAGCGGAAAAGATCCACACGTAAATATGTTATGTGCATACGTAAGTGTGAGTCGGCTGCAGGAAGGTAGTTTTATAATTAGAACGAAGCTACAAAGCAAAGCAATTAAGTATCGGCCTGGCAGGCTCAGTTGAAAGTTGATAAAGTAAGAAACAGTGATACTTTCACTTTTTACCCTAAGAAAGTGGGGGAGCTTGACTTGCTGGGGTGGTTTTATTTTGATGGGATAGGCCATTAAAGATATGTTGGAAATTGAATCAGAAAAGAGAGAGGGGGTGGGCCGTGGGGGGACTAAGAAACCAGCAGTGCCCACAAATGAAGAACCTTAAAATGCAAGCAATGGTCTAAACATATGCTGCTGTGTTGCTGCTGCGTAGTGCACACATACTGGTGTATGCGTGACAGTGGCATTCAATTATGGAAAATGAGATTCTTACGACAGTGAGAACCACAGTTAACATAGAACACTGCGTTTTGTGCTAACTATAAAAGAAAATAATGTAGCTTCAAAATAAACACACTTCTCACACACTCGCCTCACAAAACAGATCATGGGATTGCTCTCTCCTTTAGTTTTCTCTCTTTCTCTCTCAAGCGTGGGTCTCTCTTCGGCTGTAGCTCTCTCTCTCTCTCCATGGGTCTCTCTCTCACCGTGGGTCTCTCTCATCCGGCCTCTCGCGCATCTCGCTGCTCTCTCCTTCGGCTTTCTCTCATCGTGGATCTCTCTCACGCATCTTGTTGGGTTTCTCTTTCTCTGTCTGCCCCGTCGATAGTTGTAGCTGTCGTAATCAATTCGTGGAGGTAATCGGTTTAATTAATGCCCAATTTTAGTTGTAATAATTCCAAATGCGTGAAGATTCAACTGTGAAATCAAATTTTATTGATCATTGCTGTAAGAACTTGCTATTGGAAATTAGCAAAATGCTATTGTGTTGTTGGAAGTTATCTGCTGTTAAAACTTGCTGCTACAGATTGTTATATACTGAAAAATGGAAATGTGTTGTTGGAAGTTATCTGCTATTAAAACTTGCTGCTACAGATTGTTAAATACTGGAAAATGGAAATTAATGCTCAATTTTTTGGGGTTTATTTATTTACAAGTTAGGAATTGATTTGCTTGTAACCATTGTGTAAGTTATGAGTAGATTTGCTTGCAACCATTGTGTACTGTCTATTAGGGCTGAAGTATAACAGTTGATTTGCTTTCTATCAACTGCAGCATCAGCTAGCACCTTACTGATCTGTATAAGAACATCAGAACAAGAAATTCAGCCGATTGACTATAATAAATTTTATAATAAATAAATAAATAAGTGAAAGAACATAAGTCAGTTGGCCAATCCTAGATACTCTTTGGGCTGCTGGACATAGTTTTGACCATATATTACAACAAACCATCAATTGAATAATACACTGATAAAGAACACTAACACAATTTTATCAGCATCCATTGGAAAATTAATAAGCCCATTGGGTTATATATTAAATCAAAAATCACTAAATTCCAATCAAAGGCATCTCATATGCTGCAAATTCTGTTGGTATATATTAAATTTGTGTTCACAATTTGCATCACTAGTTAGTTTAGTTGTGTGAGGTTGTGCTGAATTATTTGTATTTTGTTACTTTCATTTTGTCAGTGTGAATTATTTCAATTTTGTATAAATAAATAATATGGCAAAAGACATCGAAGTTGAAGATTTGGAGAAAATTGAGGAGGACAATAAGCCAATAATTGGGATGTCATTTGATAGTGATGTCGATTTGTTTATTTACTTTAAAGAGTACGGTAAAAGAAAAGGGTTTCCGGTTTTGAGGAGAACTGGTAGAAAGGATAGTGATGGGATTCTTAGAAATGTGACTTTTGCTTGTGGGAGAAGTGGTGAAACAAGAAGCAAATCTGTGAATATTTTAAAGCCCCAACCTAATGCAAAAACAGGATGCAATGCTAGATTGGGAGCTGGTTTAGGGGATGATGGAAAGTGGACAATTCAAAGCTTAAATCTTGAACACAACCATATGCTGTTAACTCCAACCAAATCCAAGTATTTTTGGTGCAATCGTAACCTCAATGGTACACAATGTATTACTGAAATAATAAACTGTTATATTTCAGCCCTTATAGACAATACACAATGGTTGCAAGCAAATCAACTCATAACTTACACAACGGGTACAAGCAAATCAATTCCTAACTTTTAAATAAATAAACCCCAAAAAATTGAGCATTAATGTCCATTTTCCAGTATTTAACAATCTGTAGCAGCAAGTTTTAATAGCAAATAACTTCCAACAACACAATAGCATTTTGCTAATTTCCAATATCAAGTTCTTACAGCAATGATCAACAAAATTTGACTTCACAATTGAATCTTCACACATTCGGAATTATTACAACCAAAATTGGGCATTAGTTAAATCAATTACCTCCACGAATTAATTACGACGACTACAACTATTGACGGGGGAAACAGAGAAAGAGAAACCCAACGAGATGCGTGAGAGAGATCCACGACGAGAGAAAGCCGAAGGAGAGAGCAGCGAGATGCGCGAGAGGCCGGATGAGAGAGACCCATGGTGAGAGAGAGACCCACGGTGAGAGAGAGACCCACGATAAGAAAGAGAGCCACAGCCGAAGAGAGACCCAAGGCAAGAGAGAGACCCACGCTCGATAGAGAAAGAGAGAAAGAGAGAAAACCGAAGGAGAGAGCAATCCCATGATGAAGAGCAGAGCTTGAAGATTGCTCGCTACTAGACGGCAAAGAATTGGCTGCAATTGAACTCGTTGCTTGGTGTGAAATCCGTGAGTGAGAGTGATGCGTGCGTGAAATGAGATACATGTGTAATTTGTTTACTTGTTCAAACAGTACCTTTTTATATTACATACAAAACGCACCGTCAGGACTTACTGTGGTGCTTATTGTATGCTGAATATCGGTGCTCTTCAATTATTTAGGTACCGCGGTCCTTCTGCAGAAAGATAGATCGATTGAAGGAAGAATATTAAGTGTATGTGGGACTCTGTACACGCAATGCCGCTCAGATCTCGAGGCAAGTATATAAGAAGATGAGACAACGATTATGTCATTTTGCAGGCCGCATGCCCTGAGTACCATTTATCTCCACACAAAAGACGATATAACATGAAATTAATGCTACATTTATATTTGTGATAGTTAATTTAATTTTTACATTTATCACGCATAATTAAATTGAAATAAGTATTAGAATTAGATGTGTGTATGTGTGTGTATCTTGGTAAATAAAACACTTTGTCAGAATAAACAAAACAAAATCTATCAAAAATTAATTTGTTATGGTTTTTAAGGTTGATTCACGAGTTTATAGCTGAAACTAAAAAATTTAGGTGAGGTCGGGAAACTAAAAGCAACGTCGATAAAATTTTAGGTTTCACCTATGCATATCAAGTAATTCTCTAATTACATTTTAGTATTATTGTTATTATATTAGACTTCAAAAATCAATTTTTGTAATAATTTATTTTGAGGATTATGGGGACTGGGGAGGCTAGGGCATTTTATGTTTAGAAAATTGTCATGGTTGAAGTGTTTGTGCATATAGGGGTGTATCACGTAATTTGTATGATTTTGCTACTCACCGTATTCAAGTAAGACAAGCTTTTGCCACTCAGTCTTTAGCTGAATGTGAGAGCATGCGGTTCAAGTCCTTAGGCAACACTATCCCTTAATTAATCATGATTGAATGAAAGTCAGTTGCAATCTTTCTCTCTTGCAAAATATAAGTGGAATAGACAATTCTCGGACAATATATATAAATTATAGTCCAATAAATAATTGTGTGTTAAAATAACAGTAACAATTATACTATATATAATTGTTTGCTAAAATAGCAATTGTAAATATCTGATGTAATATTAGTTGTCCGTTGTATTATCAGTATAAAAAAAAATAGACTTCTAGATGCAACATCATACCATAAAATATCATTCAGGAAGATCTCATAGATGATAATCAGAAGCAAGGTTGGGAATTTTTTGTATACTTGAGCTAAATTAATTTTTTGAAGTACGAATTTTATTTTAAAGAAAAAAATATTAAAAAATATTATCTATACACAGTCAAAAAAGTAATTCAAATACAATCAGACACTATTTAATTTGTGCCTTATGATGCTACGAAGTAGTAGATTTCCTATCTTCACAAGTTCAAAACCTAGTTAGAGAGAGAACATAAAAATTCTAAAATAAAAGGGAAATTTACAATATTAGCCAAAATATTTAGGCTTTTTTCTCAATTAACCCTTCAGATTTTTTTCTTTCAACATTAGCCATATTCCCAATTTGTGGACGAAATTACCCTCCCCATTCTCACGTTTCCCTCACCAAAATTTCTCCCTCTCTCACCAAAGTCTCATCACCGGAAGTTATCTAAATCATTGGCGGCGGCGTAGATCGGCAGTGGAGGAACTTGGCGACGGCGGAAAGAAGTTAAATCACCTTGAAAACTTTGGAGATAACTACAATCAAAGGAAAAAATTGAAAATCCTAGGTGAGTTATTATTGTCGTTATTGTTGTTTAGCTTTTTGTTGTTGTTGTTGTTGGTGTTGTTGGTAGTGTTTAATGGCGGTGGTGGTGAGATCCATGTGAGAAAGGGAAGAGAAAGAGAAGAGAAGGGAAAGGGATGTCGCGCGACAGGATCTTGGTGGTGAGATCCATGTGAGAAAGGGAAGAGAAAGAGAAGAGAAGGGAAAGGGATGTCGCGCGACAGGGAGATCCTGTCGCGCGTGCCTGTCGCACATTCCTTGCGACAGGCGAGCGCCTGTCACAAGTTTTTGTGCGATAGGCGCGCGCCTGTCGCACATAACCCGTGCGACCGGCACGCCCGTCGCACAAAAATTTTTTTTTTAAGAGTTAAATTTTTTTTAATATAATGTAATAATTTTATAAATATGACAAATACATGGCGAAATCTGAATCAACGGATATTGAAGTTGGCAAGATGTATATTCCTTATGCCGATCACTTTCCTGGTCGAATTACGAGCATGTGTAAGTTATCTGCGGTCGTGAAAGTGATCCAAGAAAAATTAACAAAGCGGCAGTTGAATATATTCAAAAAAGATATATTTGGGCATTTCTTGGAATGTCGAAGTTTTCCATTTAGTGGGGTAATATTGCACAATCTTTTACTAAGGCAAGTGGCCCCTGAATTAAATAGCCCTGAGAATCAGTTATGGTTCGAAATTGGTGGGCATTTGATTCGCTTCTCAGTTGTCGAATGGTGCTTGGTTACTGGACTTTCATTTGCGAGGTCGAGCAAACAAATGAGTGATACAACGGGGCAGCAGAGGTTACGAAATCAGTATTTTGGCGGTTTGCATCGTAAGATGTATGTGAAGGAATTGGATGCAGAATTTTCCTTGTTCAAATTCAAGGAAATGGATGATATGGACGCATTAAAAATTGCGCTGTTTTATTTTGCGGAGAGAGTACTCAATGCAAAAAAAATAACACTCAAATTAACTGGTTTTGGCTTGACGACGTTGATGATATAGAATTCTTCCGAACTCGTCCATGGGGTCTATTGTCGTGAAAATTACTTTCCGAGAGTCTTGACGATGCATTGTCCGACAGAGATAAGAAATTTAAGAGGACTCGGTTGCAAAATCCAGATCATAACATCAAAAAATACAATCTTTACGGCTTTACGGCTGGGGTTCAGGTGCATTTTTTAAATGAATAAGTTTTATAGTATTAAAAATTTAATAGTTGTTATATGTGAATTAAAATAAAAGTTGTTGCAAGCATGGATTTACGAAGCAATCGGAGGTATGCCATCAACGTGGGTTGTCAAAACGAAAAATAAATTTCCCCGCATTTTGCAATGGAAGCCCATGGCATCTTCTGCCATCAACTTTGCGGAGGTTTATGCGTTTTTTAACGACGAATCTCGTCTTGTAAGTAATATGTATTAGTTTTTTTTTTAACTTTACTAAATTTAAATTTTGTATATTTACTTACTACTTTTAATTGAATTTATGACAGGGGGACCTTTCACAAACTCTTGAGCCAACTTCAAAGGAGAGTAGCCAAAAATATTGGCTCTCTTTGAAGGGTTACAAGCCAAGCATTCCAGACTGGGTTCATACGGTTGATATATTTTAAGTACAATCAAATTTTAATCGATATTGTTTACATTTCATTCATTAATGTTAAATGATACTTTATACAGCACCAACCCTCAATCATTACGATGCCGTCGGATATAAGGCAATCAGACGAGCATGACGATCATGACGACATACCAAACCTAATACTAGAGCAGCGTCATGACACTTCTGAGGATGAGGTTGAGGTGGCTGCTGATGACCACCAAGAGCAAACAGACAACTTTGATGACGCACGTGAGGTATTTATTATAAATAATATACGATATTTTTCCTTTATAATTCATTATTATTTTATTGTTATTCTAAAGTTTTTATTTTTTTTTTTAACAGTCACGGACAAAGCAGTTTAATGATTACGTCCGACGACGGTTGGATAAGCTTGATCGTAACGTGGAGAAGTTTGATCGTAATGTTACTGAAATCGTTGTTGGTTTTATCGACCCCTTTAACGTACGTCGAAATAATGATTCTCCCACTGTACGCACGTATGCGGTGAGCAATTTTAAATTTATTAATTAAGTTCGTTTAACTTTTTTTTATAGTTGTTTAATTTTTTCTTCTTTGCGAATGGACAGGCCCCGGATGATTGTGGAGTGTATACTGATGTGGGCAATCAAAATTTGTCTACGCCCACGTCATTATATAGTTTCTACGGGGATGTTAGTGGGGAGAGCGTGCAGGTGTTCACTGAGTTGCCTCCGCGCTTTAGTAAGTTCGGCCGCGCGTACATACCATCATATGTTTATAACAGTCCGTTCGTGTTTCCTCAAGCCAGGAGAGGACAGAACGTGCGGCCTTTACCTTGACCCCAAATCATGGAGCATGCAATTGACATGAGTACGAATGTCAATCTAAATCCACTGCGGGGATTTGAGGACGCTAGTATGTTTGCTGAGTTTGATCGATAGTTCGCTGGTGATATCATAATGGATTGGCGACAGCGGCACCCGCGGTCATTCTTTGAAGTCATTTTGGGTACAGCCTCGTTGGGATGGCTAGACGATGAGGTATTTATACTATCGAATATGTTAGACTATTGTTGAATTGTGTATAAAATATTTCTTTTACAGCGTAATGTTTGTGTTTCTCTACAACACATTCACGAGTATCTCCGTTTGATTAGCGCAAAGCAACGACAATTTCCAAATGCCTCAGTTCAACGTGTCACACATACTGACACATGGTTTTTGGTAACGTTCCAACAACTTCTAAATGCTATTTAATTTTTTTTTAATTATTACATTTAAGTTTTGTTAATTTATGCATTTCTTGGTTGTCGATGTACTAGGTGTTCTTGAAGCAGCTATGGAACAACGGGAATTGTGCGGTCGATTCATTAGAATTCGACGACTGCGTGAATAGTTATCTGTGTGGGCGACAGCACACACAGTCCAAATCAATGACGGATGTTGATATGGTATGTATTTTATTATATTTCAATATTCGAGTTGAAGCTTTTGAATGGTTTCTGTTTCAACTTCGTACATAACGAACATGTTATTCAAATTTTATATGCAATTACTCATCCCTATAAACTTGGACAACGAGCATTGGGTCCTAGCATGAGTTGACTTTCGGAAAAATAGAGTATGGATTTACGACTCATTACTCACATTTTGCGACGACAAAAGGTACAGGTTGACATTCAAGCCACTTGAGGTTATATTCCCGCGATGGTTGGAATATGTTGACTTTTACGACATTCGACCTGACTTGCGGAGTGCAGACCCCTGGAAAGTTATAGCAGTTAAGAGCGCGCCTCAACAAGAGCCCGGAACTGGTGATTGCGGAGTTTTTGTATTGATGGTTACGATGTATTTAATATTCGGGCTTAGATTAGAATTTGACGCTAGGCATGTCCAGTACTTTAAAAAGAAGATTGCGGCTGACATATTTAATGACGATATTGTATTGTAAACGGTTGTAGTAATTTAAACATAAACTTGAATTTTTACTTTAATTTGCGCAGTTAAGTTTATATCATTTGAATGCTCACATTTTAATAATTAAAATAAAATAAAGTTGTATGACATATAACAATTATAACCAACGAAACACTAAAAATAATAAAAGTTTAAACCGACAACTAACACAGAAAATTCACTAGCTTGAAGTCGACGCAATGGGATTCTTACATCGCTTACGATTATGGCCTAGTTCATGACACCGTCCGCATCGTACAGTCCGCCAGTTAACGTCCTCGCCAGCCGAGGGTATTCTGAGCTCCTTACGACGGCCAGGTTGTGGTGCCTCAACTGGTGGGTATACTTGCATCTCCTGAATTTCATTTGGAACTTCCCAATCAGCCATATCACCAACTGGCTCCACTGGTTGTGCATAAGCCATCGCCAACGATTCTGTAGTGTAAAAGTCCGAGCAAAGGCTAATAAAATCCACTCGGTGTGTTAGACACGCCGCAATTGCATGAGCACATACAAGCTGATCAAGCTGAAACACTTTGCAGGTGCAAGTTTTCTTTTGCAAGTCAACCAAACCTTCCTTAAGTCCACCGCCTACAACTTGAAATCGATGCGGTGACACCGGTCGAGCTCTCATTCTTTCAGCTATTTTTCTTCTCTCAGTGACTATTTCATCCGCCCATGTCGTTAGCCGAGTAGTCATTGATTCAGCCACAATTTTCCTATCATAAAACCATTGATGTAATGTTTTCCTAAAGTGATCAACAAGATGAGTTACAGGAAATTTTCGAGGTTCCCTCATGAAAGAATTAACACTCTCCGCGATGTTTGTGGTAAGTATGTTGTACCTCCTACCTTCAAACTGAGACCTTGCCCAATTACACGTACCGACATTATTTTCGAGGTAATCAGCCGCACCAGAGTGGATCATCCACAGGCCTTCAAGTTGTCTCTTAAATTCCTCGTCGCCATATGCTTTTGTTGCATTAATAAAGGTAGGCTCAAATTGATCCCAGAGAGCTTTGGACATTCTAAACTGTGACTTAATGTTACCTTTAACATGGTAAAAACAAACACTATGAGTTGCATTGTGAAATACTTTAAGAACGGCTCTTTTGATGGCAGTGCATCGATCAGAGATGATTACCAACTTAGGTCTATCGCCAATCACTCCGTGTAACTTCATCATAAACCATTCCCAAGCATCATTGTTTTCAGAATTCATGATCCCAATGGCTAACGGATACAATTGATTGTTACCATCAAGACATGTTGCCACGAACATGCTTCCACGGTATAGTCCCTTTAGATGAGTACCATCCACAGCAATGACAGGCCGAATGAACTGCATAAAACCCTTGATGGAAGATCCGAGTGCCACAAAATAGTACAAGAAATTACCATCTCCATCCTGCTTAAGGTGAGTGACTGTACCCTCATTCGCTGTAGTTAGTACGTGAGAATATTTCGGGAGCAAGTTATATGACTCTGCATGGTTGCCTCGAACTATTTCAAGACCAACTTCTCTCGCTCAATATGCCTGTTGATATGTTAACTGAACACCGCATTGCTGTTGCATATCTGCTCTTATGTCATTCGGAGTATAAATCCTCTTGTCTTGAATATATTTATCTGCGATAATATGACTGACAACCCGGCTCCTTTCTTGATGACGTCCATCAACCAATACCTCATTATGACAAGTGTGTACATTGTCAATTCTCTTCACCACCCAAGGAACATTTTGCTCGTTCGAATATCTAGTTGCTCGAATACGCCATTTACATGATTCTTAAGAACAATGAGCCTCAAAACGTGTCGTAGTAGACCGTGCAATCTTGAACTCATACTTATCTCTAAAGGCCACCTTGCGTAGTTGTAATATAAACTCACTCTTCTCAGCAAATAGCATACCCACACTGATATCATCTGAGTCACAACTGCTAACAAAGCTTAGAGCAACCGTGTCCGAAGGCAAAGTTGAAGCAAGACTTGTAAGAGGATCAATTCTCCTTCTCGACCGAACCATAGAAGGAATAGATCTATTGCCTCTGTTATTCACAGGAGCATTATCTTCATACTCATCCTCATGCTGATCCGACGGAACATTCGAAAGATCGGCTCCTCCATCATCACCATCATAATTGAAATGAGTGCCCCTCGTATTATTAGAAGGTTTTGCACAAACATTATCCCCCGCTGCCTCATCATGAAAATCATCATTGTCTCGAAAATCATTGTTGTGATACGGAGAATATTGTTACTCCAACGACGTCATTATTGGGAATACCGTTGCTCCAACATCCTGTAATGTAACGTCGTCATCCTCAATGTTGTCATAATTGTCGTGGATTGGAGAGTAATATTGCTGTAGCAATACTGTCCTTGGCAACACCTCCTCATCATTATCGGGGCCAGACATATTTGCTCTAAACGAAGTTTCTGTATCGACATGCGGCTTAATACCTTCACTCGGAACTCGAGGTGATGTGGTCACGAATATCAGAATACATCCAAAATTGGCTACGTCGGATGCCATATGCAACACAACCCTCACCATTTCATCATCAAATATATCCATAGGCAGTGCACATATACGATATAATGTGTTACTAGACCTCAAAGTTGTTTTCATTGTAATATTATATTCATTATGATTTATTTGTAACACCTCGTATACTCTTGCCAATAACTGATCAAACAGACAATTTTTCCCAACCAAAAAAGCTCGATTTTTACCATTCACATACTCCATACGCGCCATCATCTAATGTCTCCCACCAACCATCGTAACACAATTCAAGCACAACTGAATACATTATACCTGAAATTATAAAAAAAAATTACTTACATCCGAAATTATAAAAAAAAATTACCGGGAAATTATAAAAAAAGCTGGGGGCGACGGGCTGCCTGTCCCCAAGCCTTGGTGCGACAAGCACCTGTTGCACAAACTGTCTTCCCTATAGGTATCCCGTCCCAGAATTTAGATTCACCAGAAAATAACTCATACCAGTAATTGATGTCGATTAATGTTGAATATGGATAAATTATGACTGTCTTTTACTATTACTTGTTGCCGTCGTTGAAGTAAGCTGGTGCTTTTTGTTTGTTTCAGGATGCTGAGAAATGGTGGTTTTGTTCCGTGAAAAAGGATAATTTGGAAGAAAGATTTGGATTTGGCTAATGTTGATAGAAAAAAGTTGCTATGGTTAATTGAGAAAAAAACCTAAATATTTTGGTTAATATTGTAAATTTCCCAAAATAAAATGGAATGTGGAAGAAGAAATTGAGGAAAATGATGATAGAAGCTGTTTAAAAATTAAAACAATGTTGAAGTGGTAGTTTTGGAAACTGCAGGTGGGGAATTTAGTAAAATTATAACAGTAGCAGATGTGTATATACTGTGGTTGTAATGTTGCAAAATTGAAACAGTGGGCAGTTTTTGTGAATAAAACGAATATTTTTCCCAAAATTTGGCTGGATAAAGCCATCTATTGCCTATAAAGAGCTTCACCGATCGCCTGTAAAGAGCTTCGCCAAAGCCACCAATGAGCATCGCCTATAAAAAGAACTTCGCCGCCGAAGCCACTTATGACAATGACAACAATCCTAGGATGTTTTTGGAAGTTAGAATTGAATTGTGATTAATTTTTAAGATTAGATTAGGTTGGATTGGATTATATATAATATTATCTTTTATTTAATATAATATTGGATAGGATTATACTAATTTAATTTAATAAAGTTAAATAACTATTTAAGTAATGTAATATTTTTAAATTATATTGATAATTATTGATTTTAATATTTAATATTCAATGCTACTATAAAGAGATAGTTAATTATTTTTATGTTTAATATTCAATACTACTTTAAATAAATTAATGAATAAATTTTTGATATTCTATATAAAATAAAAATTACATGTTAAAAAATTATGAAATTAATTTTTATGTTTAATTTTTATTAAAATATTAGGTTAAATAAAAAAAAAGAGTGATAAAGAGGATACAAATTCTTCATTCAATTTTATCCCACCTAAACCCACGCAAATTTAAGGACAAATAATCCCAATTGTTTTGGGCTAAATTTTAGTCTATCGTATTAATTCATGACAACCAAACATACATTAGGATAAGACTATTTTATTAATCCCAAAATCTAATCCAATCCCACAATTTAACAAAGCTCCTAAAACATAACCCTAAGGGACTAGAGGTGGATCCACTTCAAGCATTGGGGGGCTTGAAGAAAACAATTTTGAATTTTTTTAAAAAAATATTTGAGTTACCCAATTAGCTTCCTTTAAATTTATTAAAGTAATCCAGTAAAATTTACAAAAATAGTCTCATAATCTCATAAACTAAAATATTTAAACTTTAACTTTGAGAATTATACAAACTAATACTTTAATTAAAAATAAAATAAAAGCCTGCAATAGCTGTACATGTGGTTTGACTATTATTTAATTTAGCTTCCTTTAAATATATTATAAAAACCTCTATAAACTCATTAACACATAAAATTTTAGTTTTCAAATGTTATCACTATATAATTTAGGATTTAGCTACTGATAAATCATAATTTTGAATACGTTGTGGTAAAGACAATACTTGCAGTCTTGTATAGAAACCTATAATGATCATTTCCAAGATAACAAGGATCCAATCGGCAATAATTATGAGGATAAAAATCCTACAAAATCATATTGTTCGGTAAATATATGCTATTTTGATTACGAAGAAAAGTTAATTTTTATCGCACATTTGTATAATGAAAAACCTAAAATATCATTATTACTTTTGTGAAAATTATAATTTAAAAATTATATTTACTATACATAACAAATTTTTATTTTATAACTAAAATTTCTATTTTAATTTTTTTTTTACAAAAACTTATTACCAACCAATCGCTTACTCTATACTTTTAGTAATTTAAATAAATCCAGTAAATTAATAAAAGAGATCCATCAAATATGAAACGCACACTTTGGTCTTTGTAGCTGAAGAAACATTTAATAATAAAATATTTTTTATTATTATTTTATTTTTATAAAAATAAAGATTGAGTAATGATCAAATCAATTTTGTTTTTAAAACAAATAAGTAAATATGGCCAATCCGTAAATTTACGATCAAAATGGGGATGAGATGGGAAAGCAAATTTTGGAATCTGGGACCAACGGGTTTGAAATGTTTGAACATTGAATGAATGGGGTGTCTATTTCTGACTCTGACACATCCACAATCAGGTCAAGGTCTTTAAAATTATGACTGTAAATTAATTTATTTTTTTTTCTAAAAACGTGTAGAAAAATATTTTTTTTTCTTTTGAAATATTGTTCTAACAAACTATTTTAATCTTCCAAAAAAATAGAAAGATATTTTTTAATTAATTTTCATTTTTTTAATTGGAGTATGGGGCACAGAATCGAAAGCCACACGTGATAGACCATGCAGTTCTGAATTTTCTACGGGGAACGATAGTTCTGTCCTCTATTTTTCTGTAATTTATTTATTTTCTATTATTTGTTCAAAGCTTCAAACATAAAATCTTAAACTGAGAAAACAGAATTAGAGAAACATAAAATGCACATCAAACCTTTATTGAATTAGTTTCAAAAGATCAAATCGAACAATTAGATTGAATAATTCTAAAAGGTTTTAAGTAAATTGAATACTGTTAAAACCAAAAGCTTAGGGGGAAGCATATTAATAATAATAATTATTAATCTGCTTCCAACACTTTTGCACGCATTTATTATTCATTTGAAGAATTTACTAGGTAGTTAAAATCAGCGGCCAAAATGTTTGAAAGGATTAGATGACTTGTGCTTTATTATAGGTGCAATATGTGCAAGTTTTTATGTCTTTAAACAGAAGGCATTTCATTGCTTTCTAAGCATCCCAAATTCGAGTGAGTAATTTAAGTGAAGAATTGAATTTAGAGTAAGTAACTGAGAGATTTTTTCTCTCAGTGTATATGGGAGTATTGAATATGTTTAGATTTTGAAAAAAAAATATTCAAATATTATATTATATTAATTACTAGTAAAATAATCATTTTCTTATGCTTTCGTGAGTTTAGTCATTGTTGCCGAAACAAGCTTAAATTCTTGGCGTCTTTTTTTTTTAAAAAAAATTAGTATGCTTAATTTCGCAATCCGCACATGACAAATAGTATCAAAGCCATCGGTTTAAACTTGAGATTATTTATAGCATGTGCAATGATGTGGTTTTTTACATGTTTAAGGTAGTATTTACTTATCGGTTTAGAATGAGAATCTTAAGAAATAGGAATCCGAAGAATACAAGTGTAAATTAAGAGTGACAATAGAGTGTTTACCTATATTGGAATAAGAATTAAAATCTCATTTGTGTGTTTATTTTGTCTTGAATTGAAAGTGAATTGTTTCAAATACAGTTTTGCCCTATTTAAAGAATTATAGTTTGTAATTACAAAATGAGTTAAAAAAAAAATTGTAAAATAAAGTATGTACTTGAGGTAGCGTTTAAATTCTCATACATGCGGGAATCTAGGCATTCTTCATAATACTAATTGAAGAGATTTCTAAAACAAAACAAATAGTACAAGTGTGTCTTCTTTTCTATCCATGTCCACAAATAACAACAAATATTTACTTTCACTGATTTAAATCTCATAACGTTTTCGCTCAAAAAAATATATTCAAATAATATATTATATTAATTATTAGTAAAATAATTATTTTCTTGTGCTTTCGTGAGTTTAGTCATTGTTGCCGAAACAAGCTTAAATTCTTGTTGTCTTTTTTTTAAAAAAAAAAGTTGGTATGGTTAATTTCGCAATCCGCACATGACAAGTAGTATCAAAGCCATCGGTTTAAACTTGAGATTATTTATAGCTTGTGCAATGATGTGGTTTTTTATATGTTTAAGGTAGTATTTACTTATCAGTTTAGAGTGAGAATCTTGAGAAATAGGAATCCGGAAAATATGAGTGTAAATTAGGAGTGACAATAGAGTGTTTACCTACACTGGAATAGGAATATGAAATAAGAATTAAAATCTCATTTGTGTGTTTATTTTATCTTGAATTGAAAGTGAATTGTTTCAAGAAACTGGCTACTTTGCATCCGTGATACATCATCCCCTAATTTTGTCTTTAACGAACCAACCGTTGGATATTATCTAACGGTTGGAAAAGATACAAATAGAAAACGGAGAGACATGTTGGAAGCCAGTGACCAAATATATAACAATTGTGTGGTACACAATTACAAATATCTGGTTACAAATAGAAAAGGACATTCTTGAATGCAAGAACTCGTTACATGCAATTGTACGTTGCAACACAACTATTTGGATCCATTCCAATTTCCCTAGGACAAAAAATCACATTTAATGTTATCAAATAATGTCTTTAAGAAGATCAATTTATTTACTGATACAAGGTAAAGAACTCCAAGTCTTGGCGAAAAGAAAAAAAGAAAAAAAATAGTTAACATCATCACCCTAACAATAACCTCTGCTTCTGCTCAGTGCCAATCCCAACACCCGCTTTTGTTGTGGCCCTTTGAACATCTCCCTTTTTCTTATGGTACTTTTTCTTAATCTAGCCAATCTCAACTGTCGAAATAGCACAAGTGATCTACAGCAGCAGATCGAGATGAGTCCACTTTTGCTTCTACCCCCTGCCAAGGCTAAGGAACAACAATCCCAGGACGACCTCTACTAGCTTCGACCTGGAGCCCTTAGAGCAAGGTGTCAAGCTTTTGCAGGAGATTAGCGCATCTTCTAATGCGAAGAAGTAATCACAGTTCAATTTGATTTTTTTGTATTATTAAATTTAAATCCCCTTACACTTGATATTCCCAAATACAAACCTAATTTCTTTGAAACCAAAATTATTAGATAATTCAATTTGAAGGAATTCTAAAATGACGTGAGATATTCAAGCACATGATTTCAATAATTGGTTGCTGGTAATTGAGAGCCAAACACAGAAATTCTCGGTTACCCCTGAGCAAAATATTTCTTTTTTTTCTTTGTTGGATGTTGGGTGGATTAGAGAACAAAAAGGGATTGCCACTGGAAAAGCCGGTTGCACTTAACCTCTTCTATCTAACCTATTGTATTTTAGCCGTTAGATTTCATGAGTTTCAATCCAACGATAACTTCTCTAAAAGGACAAAATAAGGGGATTACAAGGTAGTTGGACCCTTGTTTTAAATGCATTTTTTACCCTATTTAAAGAATTGTAATTTGTAATTACAAAATGATATAAAAAAAATTTATAAAATAAAGTACGTATTCAAGGTAGCGTTTAAATTTTAAATTAAAATGAAAATTCTGAGTGTAAATCTTGAAATTGAGAGTGTGGATGGGGAGTGGCAATAGATTTGTTTACTTGCACTAAAATAACAGTATAGAATCAGAATTAGAATCCAATTTATATGTTTACTTTTTCTTAAATTAGGAGTAAATTATTTCAAATTACAGTCTTATCCCTTTTTTAAAGAATTATAATTTTTTATTACAAAATTAATAAAAATATATGTGAAAAATAAAATATTTATTTTATTATATTTTTAAATTAATAATAATTAATAATATTCTTAATTATGTAAATCACAATTTTTTTTATTAATTTTAATTATGTAAATTAAAAACTAATGATAATAACAACACGAGTAAAACATTATTATTAATAACATAGTACATAATTAATATTTTCTTAAAATAAACTATTTATTATTATTAATTTTAAATAAATATAATACTATTATTTTCAAATAAAAATATTATTATTATTTTTAAGTAATTATAACTTAGAATCAACGTAAAATTATTATTTTGGACTACATATAATAATATTATATTTAAAATAAGTTTAATATTATTATTTTTAATAAATGTGATTTATAAATAAATAAAATAATAGTATTTAAATAAATATGATATTATTTATTTTATTTTATTAAATATAATTATATTAAATTTAATAAAATAAGGGTAAAAAATCAAGAAATTAGAGTAGATTCTCACCCACTCCAAAATAAGTGGGGTTTACGGAGTGTGATTCCCACTCCTTCCTTAAAATATATAAGTAAATATTAAAAATGAGAGAAATTCATACTATTCACTCCAACACCAATAAATAAATATAGCATGAGTTACTTAAATCTTATATCATAACCCTTCTTATGAAGTTAATTGTCCAAAAGAAAAACCAAATTAACAAATAACTTGCTTAACACAATGAACCAATCTTTATATTGGAACAACAATCATGCACAAGATTATCTGTATTGTAGACATCATCTGATTTGCTTCCACAGTCACTTTTCTATTCCTAGCTTCTTCCCTATGGCGTTCTAGAGAGAGTCATCTTTCAATCTTCACAAAATTAAATAAATAAATAAAAGAGCAAATAAAAATTTAAAGTAGAAGCTTTTTAAAAAGCATTTTATCTAGGGATGGCAAAAATTCTCACAGGAACGGGTACCTTCGGGGATTTTCCCCATTCGGGGAGGGTATAAGTATAATCTTCATACCTAATTTCTTATTTGAGGAGGGGACTGGGATGAGATGGAATCCCCATCCCTTACTCATTTTCCATTTTAATTTTTAATTTTATTTTAATTTTTTAAAATTACTAGTAAATAAATAATAAAATTTAAATTATAAAATTATAAATATTGGTAAAAATAAAAAATATTAAAATATTTATATTATTAAACTTTTAGACCTAATTAACTAATCAAAGTCCTAAAATTTTATTTAGGATATTAAAAAGACCGAGTAGATTCTATTAGCCCAACATTTTTTTTAATTTTAATATTCTTTAAATATTTTAAACTTAAATCCATTTTTTATTTATTTTAGATGTTATAAGTTGCCCACTGCGAATCACAATTTTAATATCTAATCTAATATTTGCTCTTGATTTGCTCCGATTTAACTATTGTGTTGTAAAGGAAATAGCTCACATTTATAAAGTGCCACACCACCATTGAAAAAGTTAATTTTGAATCTAAATTCCATTTTATTTGTAACAATTTTGTATTAGACTATTAATTTGTTCATAATAGTTTGTAAAAGAAGTTTGTATCACTTGCATGTTGCGTTACTTACTAATTTAATGTATGTGACTTTTGTAATAGATATTAATGTAAGATATATCTTGAACTTTACTTTTATTTAAAATTTTTATTTTAATATGATTAACTCAAAATCGAAAATAAAAAAAATGCATTAGTTATTCGGGGATCGGAGACCCTCAGGAATCCCCTGTTATTATTCAGGGAGGGGATGAATATTCTCTCAAGTAATTCTGATAAGGACGGGAACATACACAAAATATCGGGGATGGATACGGGGAGATCGGTCCCCTCCCTTCCCCTCCCCATTGTCATCCCTAATTTTATTACAGATTAAAAACAGATTACCTAGCATTCACTCAGTATACAATAAAATAAATTAATAAATAACTTTACTATTAATAAAATTTATTTTCCGAATATTCAGTCAAAGAGAAATGCTTACACCACCTCAATCCTAGTAGAAACCTATTTTGTCGGCAGGTCAAGAGGAGCTCAAAGATGACAAAGGTGGTGTGCAAGAGTGGGTACTGGGTAGTATAAATTTTTCTCCCACTTAAGATACTAGTTATAAAGTATAATATTATCTATGAATACCCACTCCATATCCAAACTTGAAAATTTGACAAAACTATGCAGCAAATCTTTTAACACAATTGCTATCAAGGAAAACATAAAGGGGTTTCTTTTTGAAATTTGGTCCAAAAAGCCACAAATACTGGAAAATCATTATCGTTCTTTCCAAGTGCATGTCCCATTCTGAATTTCTGATGCTCGTTTTAAAATTTGCAGAAAAGGGGGAAGGCAGATCATAAAATGACAAATGAACCCACATGGTGGCTTTCTTTTTTCTTCAAAGTCTTCTCTCTGCATCTTCTTGTAACTTTAGTAAATGTCAAAAGCAGGACGCTTATTGGACGAGATAGCTGGGACCATACGTCTTGACAATGAGAAGCCGAAACAAAGACTGGGTGACATGCAAAGAGGTCCAACCACAAAGATCCAAGAATTAGGACCACCGTGGATACACATTATAAATGATTACAAATTTTTCAATTGAAAACTGCTCTTTCCAACTCTCACTAATGCAAAATTATATTTAATTTTTAAATAGTTTTATTTTATTAATCACGTAAATTTAAATTACGAATTGTAGAAAATAAAGAAATAATTTAAATTTTACCTTTTTTTCCGTTGCAACCGAATAAATTGCTTACGAGATCCTTTTTTTTTATTCTTAAAAATATTCAAAACCTAAATTTGTGTTATAGGAAAAAAAAACCTGAATCTATTACTTTACGAGCATTTTCTTCTATTTTTTTAACTCATCTCCCGGTTTTTCTTTGTGATCAACACTTCCTAGTGGAATGCAGTACCGTTAATGATTGAAGGCTCCATTGGCAATGGAATTTTCTTAAGTGACTTGACTGGGTTTGCTCCCAATTCGAGTTGCAGGAAAATCGTCTTTGTTAAGAGAACATGTGTCTCTCAGTTTGAGCGGGAACTTCTAGTCTGGATTGTGGTACGGGTTTAAAGATATTTATCACAGTTGGAACCCTCCCCAGGATACCTCATGTTTAAGAAAAAAAAATGATTGGATTAGGCTTCAAACTTTTCCTAGTCAATTTTATTGGAATTCATGCAAATTAATTATCTTTTCGGTGGTTAAGCCGTATATGAAAACAAAACATCACCGTAGGAGGATGGAAAAAAATTAAGTCCTTTAATTTTGTTATTTAATGTGGTCACAAAACCAAATTTATTATAAATTGTTCTTTCCTGAATCTTCCGTAGGTTTGTAATGGCTTGTTGCACTGCTTTCAAAATAAAAAAATAAAGAAAGAGAAAAGTGAAAAAACGGGGGAGATTTTCTAGTAGGCCCTTTATAAATGCAACAATGGACAGAGACCAAAAGGATGGAAAGATTGAGGAAGAGTTGAAGAAGCCGTGTGACGAAAAAAAAAAAAAAAGAAAAGGGTTATCATGCCAGTACGAGTACATTGGGTATTATGATAAGTTAATGAAGTAAACAAATTTGGAATTTTATTTAATATATTCTATTAAATGATAATAACAAATCTATGCGGTCCCTAATCAATTAACTTATCTTACAAACCGCAAACATACAGACGTGTTATGACTATTGTCGCCAGTAAGTTGAGTTAATTAAATAATTTATATATTATTTAATTTTTAATTTTGTCTATTTTCATATTTTCTTAGCCTCAAAACTGAAAAATATAAAGAAATTGGGTAATATGGCATTTGAAAATTTAGTGAAACATATTTTGTGTTACTGATAAGAAAATGCATTGTCTTATATGAGAAATACAAATAATATATAATCCATAATGTAATAAATAAATAAATTTGTTAAATAAATAAATTTATCGAGTATTTTGGTTGTTTCAAATATCCCCATGCCGTTTTTGACCACTTTCACACCTAAAAATCTGAGGGGTGCTTCTAGTTATTAATAAATTGAATCTCCCACTTTTTCACATTTCATCTGGCAACAATTCATGAGCTTTTCAGCTTGGAGCAATGCAAGCCAAACACCAAATAATCGAAGGCAACAAAAGGTCGAATCCACATGAGTTTAAGCTACTGAATTAACTTGGTTTTTATTGCTTGTCTATGAAAGAAAAACTTCCTCAAAGCCTCTTCCGGCATTTTATATTTTTAGCTGGAAGAGGGTTCAACGAAGCAAACAAATTAACATCTTTACAAAGATGGGGTGGGGGGCACTCACATTTGATATTTAGCATGAACAATGAAACACAGCAGCTCCGAAACACTTTGCTTTGTTTGCTATCTTTCTAACTCCAAATTCGTGCGATATTGCTGCAGAAGAAGGTGATATGCTTATTCTATCCATTACATTGATCTCAGGCGCCTGGAGAACTGTTTTAGGCATAGATAGTGCCCACTGCATGCCCCAAATTGAGAGAGGCCTCATATATATGAGGGACCGGAAGTGCCCGTCCATTGTCCATGCCTCAGGGGTCTGAAACCAGTATCTGCATATAATGTAAAAATACAAGAATAAATATAGAGTAATGCAGTGTTAACCTCCATCAAATGTATACCATAAGTTTTTAACATGTGTTACAAGGAACTTACCCATAGCCCTCTTCTGACCAGCCTGCAGTGAAGATGCCTTCTGCAGTAGTGAATGCCTCTTTCTCCATTCCAGCAAGGATCATGGTAGCTGCCACACCGTACGTTACACCTGCCCATATTTCACGTGACTGCATGCAAGTCTCATCCACTTTCCCATTTGGATGCATTCCATTTACAGCACCCATCCTACCACCTTTAACTTTCATTACATTGAAATCAAAAATTTTCTGTAGAGTACTTTTGATTTGAGCCTCATCAAAAAGCGAGGGTAGGCCCGAAGATGCTGTATACCATTGTCCTGCTAGCTGATCAGTTTGTATAGATTTACTATTACTGCTTGAACCACTATCATAATTAAAATAGGAACCATTCCATAGTTTTTCTTCAAACACTGATTTTGCCTTCAAAAATTTGCCTTTGCAGTATTCAGCAAAAGGCTTGTCACCAAGTTGAAGGGCCATTGCTGCAGCAGCTTGTAGTGCAGCAAGCCATAAGCAGCCACAATATGCACTTACGCCATGCACTGTCCAAGTATCATATGTTTGGTCAGGGAACCCATCGTTTTCAATGAGACAATCACCATCTCTATCAAACTGCTCCATATACTCCATTGCAGCACGGACAGCAGGCCACACATCAACTCCAAATGACATATCACCAGTTGCAGCAAAATCTCTATAAACCTGAAGCACAAACTTTGGATTGAGATCCTTCCATTGGCTTGTGTCGTGTATATTATATGCATTCATTTCATTCCATGGGTCATGTGTTCCCAAATCATGAGGAACTGCTCCTCTAAGCTTACGAATTCCTGTGTTACCCTCTGCCAAGAACTTTACTTTTCTTCCATCCTCAGACAACACAGCTTTTGCAAAGTCCCGCTGAATATTGAGTTCAATCTTTGGAAACAACTCAAGAAGAGCAAAAGATGCATAGAAGTGCACATCGTATGTACACCACATGACATACTCTACTCCTTCCAAGTACAGAAACCGACCACCATCATCACTGTCATTTTCTTCATTAAGCAATGTGATAGGATGATGTTGGGAGTAACTGTTGCTTCCCTCATGATTAACTACTGATTCATCTTCGCTGTAATAGTCACTAGTTGTAGTATGCTTAACAAGAGCACCATCACTTAAGTTAACTTCAGCTTCAGTTCCTTTAACATCTATCTTTTCTCCATTTCTATGGTTTCTCTTGTCTGGAGCTGGCAAACGAGAATCTGTAAAAACTCAATGCAGTCATAATGCTATCATTATGGCCAAAATCCAAATTAAACATATGAAAAATGCAGTTAGTACAAATGATTACCAATCCAAACTGTTCCACCAGCCACCAAGAAGTAGAGCTCGTTAAATAATGTGAACTTATACCTGCACTCCAAAGAGATCAGGCATGATTCATCACTATCATGAGTTAAGTAACAGTGTGACCCAAAAATATAATCATCATAAGGTTAAGGGCCCCCAAAAAAAAAAAAAATTCACTTTCAAGGCTTGTGGATGATACACTACAGCTTCATAACATAAACAAAAATTACAAGAATTTAATGAATACACTGGGCAAGTAAAGAAAAACTACTTGGCTAAACTGGTTCCAATACCACGTCAAGTAATCACTCCATGCATAAGCTTAAAGTAATAGATGACTCAACTATTGCATTTAAACTCTAAGATTAAGAAAGGAAGCTTAAACTTCAGACAATAACAGTGTAGCCGAAACAGCCAAAGCCATTGTAGAAAATCAACTACATACAAGGGTCCAAAATGCAACTTTTGTAAAGAGGATATTGACATGCATTAATGCCAACAAAACCAAAATGTTAAGACATTACAACCTCCTGTTCTTTGAGATGTATATGAAACATACATGTGCACACCCACAGACATATTCAAGCTCTGAATGATGTACATCAATGCATGTATTAAAGGCATCATCTACATACATTCTCAGGCTTAAGATAGGATGAGGGTACTGTTTTCGAAAATTGATCTAAAAGAGTAAAATTTCGGCATTTAAGCATGAAGGACTTCATTAGCTTTGCACTGAGAGGACCCTTGATACAAAAGCATTTTCCTAAACCAAACAAAATGGTTGTAATTACAAGATTATTATAGTTGTATGTAGATTTACCATTCTGGAAGCCTATCATCCCTGAGGATTGGATTCTGCCATTTCTCAATATCTTCTTCCCAACGCTTATAATCTGCATCAAGATTTCAAAAGGCTATGTTAGGTTCCTGCATGAAATACAGTAATCCGCAAACACTTTCATCATCATCATCATCCAAGTACACTTAAGCAATTAACAAAGAGAATACATTTGAGTATAAAACACATCCAAACCAGAGGTACATACTCATCAAAGCATCATGCACCAAGTCCTGAGCCGCCCCTTCAGAAGTGCCATAGAACTTCGTGTATCTCCTGCCAGGATGAGGGGACAATAAAAAAACAAAAATCAACAGTAAAGCACCAGAAAATATGGCAAGATACATTTTATATTATGATCAAGTGTAACATTTTATGCACAGTTTATAAAACAGGGATTAACTGAATATTACCTGTGGTATGAGCTCCCCTTTAAAAATTTTACTTTTGGTGATGACCAAGCAAGAGCAAATGCAACGGTGCACTTTCCATGAGGTTCCACCCATGCAGAAGCTGAAACTGCAGCACAGAGTGCTTCTCCAGGTGACGATGGCATGCTTGGTCCAGATTTGAAATTCTCCCGATCAAATTGCCCATCCTTGAGATGCAAACATAAATGCGTTAACTAAAATTGTATGGTATGAGCAATGCCTAGTGAATTAATACCTGATAACCAACTTGTTAAGAAGACTACCACAGGGATGACCATAGTCAGAAAGGTGAATGTACACAGGTCCAAATGGACCATTGGTTAATTTAAGCAAAATGCTAATGCAAAACATGCCTTGTAGGATTTAGCAGTCTAAAAAATGCAAGAAATCTTTACCTGCACCATCGTACCCCACATACCCTTCGCCGTGACACAACTCCCTTCTGATAGCCCAAAACATGGCAGAACGGTGACATTTACATTTTGAGTTTCACATGCAGCTACAGCAAAAGTTACAGGAGGATTCCCCCTTGCAGTCCTGAAATATTGTCAGAGTATGCAGTCAGTAAAGAAAGTTTAAACAGCTTGATAAAATTTAACCAAGACAGCAACTTAAAGTCGAGGAATTTGCTTGAGTAACTTTTATGAAAAATTCACAAAATTACAAGAAGTAAATAATAAATTCTAAGTGGTTAAGTAAACATGAATTAGTTGTAGACTACGGGACTCGGGGGGAGGGGGGGGGGAAGCCAAGAAGAAAGTTAAAACAAAAATTGCTTGGGTGGAACCGCTTGAGATATAACCATAAATAAAGCCTACTAAAAGATAGGATTAATATTGAGAATGAAAAAAAGAGCATGGGCAAAAACGACCAACAAAAAGGTCTAAACAAATATTTGCAGAAGGAAACTGCATTAGAAATGTAGTTCCTGTACTCCTTAAAAATTCCATATCCTACAGCTGCATACAATTTTTACACACCTCAGGTCATTTTCTAAACACTGCAACCACTGGAATTTCTCAGATAGTATCAAATTTCATGAGAATGGACTTGCCTGTCTAAACAGGTAGAAGGGACTAGGAACTGAAAAGGTTTTGAGGGAAGAAATTGATGTCAGACAAAGCAATGAATCTATATCATATATTATCTAAGAAACATGAATCAACATGAGAAAAGACATCCACAATAAGAAAATACAACACAACCACAAGAAGCAGAGAAAAAAGTGGGGGGAGGGGGGGGGATCTCTCTCTTCCTCATCCTACAGGAATTTGGAGTATGAAAGCTTCTAAAGATTACGCAGTCCTTACGGAAAACTTGTTGATTACCAACATTTTATAATCAAACCTTAAAACAAATAAACAGCGGAAAAAACCCTGTTTACCTGTTTGACACCACAGACCCAAAAATTCCTGGATCAAATTCTCTTATCTCAAAAGAAAAAATAAATTAAAGGGGTGAAGTGACCACTTATAAATACATCAAGAGATCAGATCTAGCAATATTGGGCATACTTCCCACTGCTGCCTTTGCCACCACCTTGGTTAGGGCGGCGGAAAGCAAGGGATAGGCCTTAATTGATCTTACCTTGAATGTAACTACAAATTCTGCAGGTAAGAATATAAACTAAACAAACAGAACATTCGAGCATATCGCAATTTTCATACAATACACTTGCAAATTCCCATCTCATAAGAACCTCAAAAGATATTCTCTTTTATGCCCATTGTTTACTTCTTCTTGGATAAGATTTTTTTTTTGGGAAATTTAAATAGTTATGCTTTTCTTGCCTAGATGTATGGGAGGAAGAGATCAGAGGATAATGGTAGGCAGGATGTTAGTATGCTCGCCTTCACTTTCATGTCTTAAAACACTGAAATGACCAAGAGAAATATGCAAACCAACCGTCAAATATAGCTAATAAGGTTTGATGACTTGCTTGTGATGTAGAAGTACACCAGAGACTCCATCGTCGCCTCTACCAAAGAAAAGTGAGGAAAGTTAATACAAAATTCAAAACTGTTAACGAAATAAGCAGCCTTGCTATTCAATAGAAAAAGAGAGTGAGAACATAGGTAATATATTACTCACAAGAAGGGTTCATTGACATGATCTCCTGACAAATGTGAGATTCCTCCAATTGAATTCTGCGCATGACAAACAAAGAGGACTGAATATCCAGGAATTGACTACATATATATATATTTTCCAATTTTGTAACAAGCAACGAATATGATGTTAAGATAAAATCGTACCGCCCATGTAAAAAGAAGGCTGACTTTTGCCCTATCCTTCCCGGTGTTCACCAACTATATCCCCAACAAGAAATAATGATCAGATATTAAACTAATCAAAGAAGTAGCAACAAAAGAAAATATAAGTAAAAATAGAAAAAGCAAATGAATCAACTACATCAGCAGACACCGAACTAGTGTAAGTAGCAATGCCAAAAACTGGACAGATATATGATAAACTGACACCCTGTAACTAACCTCTCAATTTCAAATTCTGACACTAAAACATAGAACTACTAAATGTCAGCAAGCACCGCACGGCGCAGATGAAGACATTTTAGATCTGGGGAAGAGATTGACAATTATGGTCAACTAACAGATTTGTCTTTATTTCTGTCAGAGCCAGAAAACAAAAAATCCACTTACAATAGCTAAATGGTGCCAAATGCCACCATTGGTTACAAATTCTGGACACAATTTTCATTCCATGACTTCAGATGACAGAATTTCCTTGCTTCAACAAAGGAACTATTCAGGAATCTTCTGATTGTATACAATTAGTTAAACCCCACTAGCTTGGATACATATATTTCTAAAAAAAGACTTGTGAAGATACCAAAAATTGCCATCATTTAACTATCTTATTTAAGAATTTGAATGAACATACCGTGTAGACAAAAACAGCAGTGGGAAGACTGCTATCTCTATAGTTATGAGGTATGAAAGGGGATATTTGTCGACAAGATATTTTCAATTCCGGGTCAGGTTCACCTACAACACAAAAGGTAGAATACATATAAATAAGAAGAGGACAAGAGGAATGCTCATTGAACAGAAAGTATGATAAGAAAATGATACCATCATATATTGTCCATGCCCTTGGGAATAACGCATGGTAGGTTGAATGCTGACCACTAAGATTCCAGCCCCAAGAATCAATACCCTGATCTCCAGCTTTTCTGATGGAGCATGTGTGAAATTAGTACAACAGACATCAATTTTTTCTAAGAAGCATAGATAAAAGGCTACATATAGATGCAACAATGTCATACAAAAATTCTGCCTCCACTTATTAATTTTGATTCAACTCACATGATGAAAGACTTTGGTCTTTTATTTTTCATGTTCATTGAAAGTAAGCTCAATGAACTAGATCTTTAATTTTTCATTAATATAGACCTTAGGCACAAGTTCAATCTAAATATAGACAAACCTCGTTTAAAAAGTAAATAAAAATAAAAATAAACGTGAACAACATTATTTGGCATGAATAGTTGATCCACTGAAGTACGCGCATAGCCACAAAAGAGAATTAACACTATTAGCTCAAGAAATGCTTGAAAAATAGCATGTGCAGAAGAACAAACTTACAAATGGAAAAAGTCTATGAATTCCTCAGAGGAACAAAAAGCAAGGAGAGAAGAAATAACCTCTCAGGGATTGTCAAATGGTTACACTTCTGACAACCTCGAGGTGCCTCTCTCAGATGGGAGATCTAAGAATACATCCACTCACCACAAGCTGTACGGTTCCCTCACCACTAAGACATGACAAAAATGGGATGCTCTCAATCCCCTATGGGACATCTGCTGCAGCTCTTTCAGCAAGACAATTCCCCGTAATAAATCTGTTATCTCCCACCAGCACCCGAAGAAATTAAGGACCCCCATCCCCTTAAAGATCATCTAGAGTTGTATGAAAGCCATCTCCAAATTTGCCAAGGAACACAAACCCCACTGAATCTCTCTTTCCCAGCAGGGAGTATAAAAACCAAGAAAACATATACAAAGCTAATTTGACGCAATATCCCACAAGCTTGATTTTGGCTTTCAGTTGTGGATGCTAAAATAATATTTTATTCTATTAATCTATCAACAGACTTCTAACTCAGAACATATGATTGCCAATACGTGTATTGTGTTTCAGAAAGAGAAAAACCAAACTCAATTAAATTTTTCTCCTTACCCTAAGCCTTCATGCTGGCCCGGTGCCAAAACAGATGCATAATGTTTATTTCCTCCATCTCGAGATATAAAAATCTGCAATTCCACAATAACATATATCATTGAAAGTACATTCATTGTTCAGAATCCACCTTCTTCAGCATCGTACCATTTTAATGGATACATACAACCATATAGAGCACAAGATATTTAACAGCCAATCTTTCCCATAGATGTCATGTTGCAACGCATGACAATGCATCTGAACAATATAACTCAAGCATAACAGGCAAATATATGATGGGCAATGAAGTTTAGATCACAAAAAAGTTACATGCAACCTAGAATCTTGAATTAAACAGCAACCAAAGAATCTCTAAAGAAATTATCAAGCATCCATCTATTATTTTCTTCTTTTTCAAAGTTGTTTCAAGAAAACTAGTAGTTTGGAGAAGCTCAATTTGATTTGTCAAGCATGCATTTGTCACCTTTTCCGAAATCCTACATTCTAGATGGAATTGAACACTATTCAAGCCCCAAACAAACAATCCTACCACGCCCGCAAGCCCACACACCCACACCCACACGCACGCACACACAAACCCCACGAGAGAAGGGACATCCATCAGAAAATATCACCACAAACAAGCATACATGTTTGATAAAATAGCTTATTTGTTTTTAAAAAAAATTAATAGAGCAGGCAGATAATAAGTACAAGAGAAGATCTTTACAGAAAACTGATTGGCCATGACAGGTGAAGGTTCGCATGTACCAGGAACAATCTGCCATTGCCTGAATTCGCCCCTGAAACCTCTCGATATGCTACCGCTCCTGTGACACGAACAAAGGTTGATGAAATTCAGATATATGATAAGATTCGACAGTAGAAAAACTTAAATGATAGCAATGGTCAACTACGTACCCCATTCCTCCCAGAGGCACCCCCTGTGACGCCGATGGCTTACAGCTTATTCGGGTGAAAGGATCAATAGGTGCTTTCTACAGAGAACAAGGAGTCATAGTTCAAATTAGCAATCAAGCTTCATTTGGATAATTCACTCACTTTTCGTATGTTATTAAGAGTAAAATACTCTAATTGCAACATCAAGGAAATTAAGAGCATTACCCTTCCATGTGAAGCCTCTTCCCTGACATAGGACCATAGCCGTATACCAAGTCGAACCTACATGTATATTTACACACAAATCAGAATATGTAAATCAGGCAAGCGAACATATATCTTAAACAAAGAAAAGGAAACAATAAAGAAAAATAGTGATAGATCTTGCAGAAGCGATATAACAGTAGAACTGCATGCCTCTTGAATCAATCAATAAGTATAACAACATAGCATTTACCATTTTAATTGCTTCCCTAAAAGTAACACTAAATTCTTTGAGAATATTAGCATGGCTGTTCAATCTCCTTCTCCAAGCTTGCTCAGGTGGGGCAGCACTATCAAAATCAAGCTGCAGAAAAAGTGCAAGTCAAAACATTAGTTCAAACAAAACTGGAAACCAATACAAAACTTGAAAGGAGGGAAGCAATGCAAAATGAAGGATAAGGGAAGAAGAGAAGAGACAAGGCCACATACTTCCTTCTATTAGTTCAATTGATAATAGCCAAAGAAGAAGCTTGCTACCTGATAGTATTTGGTGTCTCCTAAGGAGGTAATGAATAGAAACTAACTTAATTTAGTACCTTAAACCAGACTTATCTCTTGATCCCTAACACCCATTCATTTAATGACTGGTTTTTTTTTTTTTTTTTTTTGGGAGAGAGGGGATTTACAAAATTACTTATCCTTCCCATTTCATTTCCTCTCATAATCTTAAAACCAATCAAGGAAAATGGTCCCCTCCCCCCTACATGCTTCTCTATCCAGCTTCACTTGCTTTTTTCAAAAAGATCACTCCCTCTTCTCATTTCCTACTAGCCCACAAGTACATCTCCATGTCCGACTAAACCAAAACTTAATTACCTTGAATGATCACAAAACAAATATCACTTATAAACAAAACAGATGTCCCATCAACTAACAGTCATAATATTTTGTAACGAATTTTGGATTTGTATACCGGAAAAATTCATCATTTTGTCTCATCTAAAACATCATCACTATCCAGTTTAGCCACAAATTTCGTTCTAGCCTAAACCGGAAGGGAATCTGGAAAACAGACTTATTCATTTTATTCTAAGCTTTATACACAGAACAGGATCAAATATTCAAAAACTTTGAACCTCAAAAGTCAAAGTCTTAACACAAATCGAAATAATCGCAAGTGATTACGATAGAATCAGCAATTTCAAAATAGGAAAAAAAAACAAAAAAAAGTACCGGAAAATTCTAATAATAAAAAAAAACAAAGTACAAAAACAAAAAAGAATTGCAATTGAAAAGCTAGCAAGAACTTACCAGTTGTAAAGTGGCTCGGCCGACGTATTCTTCAGGAGGCCACGAATGCTTTCTACAGTGAAACAAATTTCCACTAACCATAATTGTTGTCGACAAATTTTACCAAAATATCCTCCTTTCTACACTCAATTTTAAAACACGTTCTTCCTTCAACTGTAAACAAAATTTAAAATCAGAATCTAAGCCAAGCAAAAACCAGAACCAGCTTGTCTTCAAAGATAGCTTCGCTTCCCTTCGCCTTCGCTTAAGCTAAAAACAAAAGAAATATCGGTGTCGTTGACTCCACCGAATGAGGAGTCTAAAGAATAACAAATGTGAAAATATCGGATCACAAATCTCGGGAATCGAAATTGTTAACAAATAAAATAAATTAATACAAGTCTTCTCGGGAGTTGATTTGATAATAAAAAAACGGGGGAAAAGTGATGGCGTGACGCGTGGACGGATCAGCCGCCTGTATGCGTAAACTACTGTAGTGACGGGTGACGGGTGACGGGCTCTGGGAATCGCGAGGTGGAGTAGTTTGCAAAAGTCTGATAATTTCTATTTCTTTTCGTAAATTTCCTATAATTTGTATAATTTGAGTTTGTTGTCTCTGTCCGCGACTACGAGAGCTTTTAATTTTCTAGTCGGAGAAGGAAAGAGAGAAGAGAGAGAGCGCCATAAATTCAGAAAAGCTTGCGTAAGCAAGCAGCGTTGGTTTTCGCTTTTTGTTTTTTTTTTTTCATTTTCTGAAATTATTGATGCGTGTGGCTTGTTGCTCTCAGATCTATGTAGTTGGGCTTTTTTTTCTTTTTCTTTTTTTGCTTTTTTTGTTTCTGACGTGTAAATATAAAATTTACTATTTATCCATGTATACACACACATGTTCACAAAAGAAAGAAATCTAAAAGACTTAATATATTTGCAAATATTGTAGCTGAAGATTTGCTTTAAAAAGAAATGAAATGATGTCAGGTTACAATTCCGCCGCGATTTTAATATAATTTATAAGGCGTTATAAAATTATTAATATGTATTTTTCTTATTTTTATAAAGTAAAGTTATTTTTGTGTTATTTTCTTTTATATTTAAAAAACAATATTATTTGGCGTCTTTTAATTAATCTATAATTTTATTATAATTTATAACTGTTATAAAATTATATTACGTATATATTTTTAATCTTCTAATGATGAAGATGTTCGTTAATATATTTTTTTCTATTAGATTAATCTAGAAAATCTCTTCATGTCATTTTCATGATCAAGAAAAGAAAAATAATTTTAACATATTTTTACAAAATGATATAAAAAGTTTGATGGGTATTTTAATAAAAATAAAGTCTTCAAATCTAGAAATGAAGATTTGAAAATTTGATGCAAGTCTGTACACGCACCATCTGGCGTCTACGGAGTCCAGAGTATTAAACTGATTCAAACTTTCAAACCGTGTGCCTCCTGCCAAAAAAGTTCCAGTGGTTTGTAGAACACTAAAAGAACTTGGTACTAGTCAATAAAAATTGCTCCACATATTAGTATTTGCATTTTTTCTTGTAAATGATTTTTTTTTAACTTCTCGTTCAACTGAAAATTATTAAAATGTAATTAAAATTTTGTCCTCTATTCAAAAGATATTTTTATTTCTCTTCTTGAATAAAATTAATTAAATATTTTTCAAATTCTTCACATATGGCATTAATTACTCCAACTTTAGAACAAGAACAAAATAATGTACAAATTTTGCACTAAACATGTACAAATCAAGGACAAAATAGAGAAAAAAAAAAGAAAAATGATTTTTAGAAGATAAATTAATTTTCTTTTCAAATTTGAAGTGATTACAATCAAATTTTACTTTCTATTCCTTTACCTTTTAGTATTCTAACACAGATAGCCATTGAATAAAAATTGCTCGAAAACTTCTCGACTAAACCCATAAAAATTCTTAATTTTTTTTCTGTAATAGGTAATGTTGGTTAGCAAAACATAAATTACCCTTAGTAAAAAAGACAATAACTTGTTTTAACAAATGCCTTTACTCAATCAATTTTTTGTCCTCATTTTTGGAGGTAAATAATTTTTTTTTTGCAATGGATTAAGCCTTTTTATTGAATTACATAAAAATGTAACCAAGTCAAAAAAAGAAGTTTTTTTTTAAAGAACATACAAGTAAAGTTATTCAAAAAAAAATCTCCAATTGTAGAAAATAATTCCGAGAAAAAAGTCTTATAAAATGAGTATTATTTATTCAATAAAATAACTTAACTTCCTCATATTAATCACTAATCAACACTATTAATAACAATTTTAATTAAAATTGTTAGATGATCTTGGACCTCTCTCAACTCTAAAAATTAAGTCAAGAGATTAGATTTTTCCTCGTACTTATGAAGTCACTACTGCCTATTCCACACATTAATGTGGGATAAATCAAAAGAATTGACACATATTCTCTTTATTAGACTATTCAGTGGAGATGTTGTTAGACCTAAACTTTAAAAGCAGTGATAAGTAGTTTTTGGGGGTTGAGAGAGGTCTAAAACTATATAATAGAAATCTAAATTAATTATTTTTTATAAATTTTATAAGATGCATAGTTGTACAATCTGGTCAAATAAACGAATGAAAATGTGGTGCATATGATAAGATTAGGTGCATACAATAATAATTTAAGCTGTAGCGCATGATGCTACGTGCTGCCGATGATTTCTCTGGTTACCCACTTTTCCACCGCCACACAATTTGGACCAAAAAATTGTCCACCGAACGACAATGAAAACGAAAAGGAAACATGAAAGCAAAAGAGGAAACTTGAACTTCGAGTACCGTTGACTGTTAGATAAACGACAATGCACACAAGTTCACACAATATGATTGATAAAACAGTCCTAATTGTTGTTTGTTATATGTTAAGATCGTGGCTCCACCTTTGTGATCTGTCAAAGGCCACTTAGCTAGATTCGCAAGGTCTTCTTCTTGTTTAGTATTTTAGCTCTTAGTGGTTTATATTATTAACATAAAACTTATTTTAGTGTGTGAATAATTAATAAACAAAATTGCTAATGTAAGTAATGTACTACGTTTTAAAGGGTGTTCGAGCTACGTTGAGTTGTACTGATCTTTTTATAATTAATGATATGCCAAGCGTAAATTTATAGTAATGTATGATTAATAACTAGTTATTTATATGTTCATTACAATAACTATCATCATTTTAATTAAAACATTAAATGAAACTTAACTTAATTTTGAATTCAAATCTTAAATTTTATAATTTGGGTTTAATATCAAGTCGAGTTGAGTTGTGATAATCTTTCTATATTATTTTGCCATGCATTCATTTATCTCGGTATATAATTAAGATTTAATTACATATTATTTCGTATTTAAATACTATCAATTACAGTATTAATAAAAACTCAGTTCAATTCCGAATATGAATTCTTTACAAAATAGTTCATGCATTTGTTGCGAGGACAAAGAGATCAAGTTTGTAAAGGATACAAATATCCCTTCGTTAAAGCTATTCTTGAAGTTGTACGGCGGATAGATTGAAAAGGAGCCAAAAAAATTTAACGTTTGGGTCTGAATCCATTGGTGTCATGTACTACAAATTAGTTGTTCTTTCCTTACATGGTCTATGATCGATCTTTAAGAAAAATATAATAGCTTCAAATGTTTGCCATTGAAATGGGAAAGATTAAAAAAAAATTGCTTTCGTTAAGTATGTTTTTCTATAAAATGTTATTATTTAAATTTTAAAAAAGCACAAAAATATTTTAGTAGAATTTTTATTTCTATTTTTATTTTTCATTTTATACACACGTGTCATCATTCTTTTTGTTTTGTTTCTATTTTATCGCCCTCATATATATGGATTGATTTACTGATAAAATGATAAGCATATTAAGACAATTAATTGTGGTTATATTAATAATTAAGATGTTGTGATTTTTTATTTACAATTTATGTGAAATAAAATAACTGATCATCAAATACATGTGTGTGCGTGTGTTATCGGTAAATATTCTTTAATTCACAAAATTAAAATGTGTTTAACATTAGGTTTAGCATAAGGAGAAGAATACAGATATTTGAACTTAAGGATCTGATAAAATGGTGACAAAATAATTGTAAAATCATATACTTTGTTAAATAAAAGTTAACATTATTTTTTAATTAATCGTATAATATTGTATGGTTTTAACGTAGTTTGTGTCACCGTTCTATCACTATTAGTACTCTTTATTATTTTCCAAATGTGAAATACAACAAATACAAACACATACTAAAGTATGTCATTACTTTAGAAATTCAAAATCCACGCAAAGTGTTAGATTGTTGAAGGTGGTTGTATAAAGATCATATGTTTGGTATTGACTTTAATAGGATTAATTAATTTTCATTTAAGAAGCATTAAAGATTAGGCTATGATTACAGTATTTCAAAGATACCATGCTCCATATTCTAAATATCATTGAACAAATCAAATAGTTATTTGCTAGAGTCTAAGGTGTAGAATATAATATTATTGTCCCGTAGTCCCTAAAGCTTAATATGATTTATTGACCTAAGATGATTTATTTAATTGCATTTTGATTTATAACTAATCTATATATATAAAAAGTTAGGACTTGATGAGGTGATGTAGCATCACCATTTTTCATTTTTATATATTCTCTATTATCTAATAATAGAGATTTTTTTTAGATTTGGCTTTTCATATTCTCATAATTAATTTGATTGTTATTATACAATAATAATTATATAATGGTTTTAATGAGACATATTATTTGTAATGAACATCTAAGGGGGAGTGTTATGAATTTACTAAAATAAATGTAGATTTTCATAACATATATTTTTTACTCTCTCCACTATCTCTCATTAGCAACCCTTAACTTTTCTATAACTCCCATTATCTCACAAGGAATTATGATTCATAATTTTTCATTAATTTCATAGAGTTATTATGTAATTATAAAAAGAGAGCCCATCTTTTTATTTTGTACACACACGATTAGAATGAATAAAATCATTTTAAAATATATTCTCTCATTTTATTATTTATCTTGTATTATTTTTTTATTTGTATTGTTAGTTAATAGATTTTTTATTTTTTATAAGATTGTCTTATCTTAAAAAAATTAATTTATATTTTTTATTAATTTTATTAAGTATAAAATAAAAAAATAATAATATTAATTTTTTTTAAAACAACGTAAAACGTAATTTTATTTTCTAATATAACATAAATCACTGGTAGATGGATAATATGTGAGACTTCTGTGGAAGTAGACTTGTTCAAGAGTCGTTCTGCCAAACAAATTAAAGTCCCTTCCAAAATTCCAATCAGCCAGCGATCAATCTGGGCTTAATCATTGCAATCTGGGTCCCGCTAACTACTTTTCTTGTTAGCTTTACAAGTAACGAAATAATAATTCCTTGATCATTAATTTATGGGTGTCAATCAATTGAGTTAGTAAAATTTCTTTAATAAAAATATAAAATTTTAAAATTTGTATCAAGCTATATAAATGGAAATTAAGGACATTGGATTGCCTTAAATTAAATAAAAAAATAATATTCTTCAATATTAATTCTCTACCACGAGATAATAATCACATTCAATACTTATCATCGTTGATTTATGAATAAAAATTTTAACTTTAAAGCATGAGAATTTTTGTGGTGCGATATTTTAAAAAAGTATTAATAACATTTAAAATACTGTGGATATTGATATACCTATTTTTGTTGTACACCATCTTAAATGATCGAAAAATGTTTGATATAGAGAAATACGAAAGAAATACGAAAGAAACAATAAATAAATGAGTAGAGAGAGTGAATGGATAGAGAGAGAGAGTAAAATTCTCTCGTCTTTGTCTCGTGCTTCTCCCTCTCTAGCCCTACTCTAAATGATATCCACGTGTTGCAATGTGCATAACCAATCGAGACAAATGTCAATTTACGTTTTTGTTGTAATGAAAAATTTTATATCATTAATGCTCTTATCAATAGCGGAATTTATTTATTTATTTTTAATGCAGTATTAAAAAGAGGACAATATACGCAGCCTTATCTAATCCGGATTTGGATCAATGAATCCTTTTCCAAGTACAAGACAGGCTTATTGTATCTTTTTAAAAAGAGAGGGACAAATACACGGACTTGCTTTTAAAAAGTGGCACCCAGCCATTGGCTTCACAAAGATGAGTCCGACTGAATGAGTGTATTCAATCAATCATTGTCCTAAAGGCTATGTTCAGAGTAAATTAAATTGGGATTATATTGAATTAGAGAGTATGTTATTAATTCTTGAAGTTGATATTTAATATTTAATTTTACAGTAAATGAAAATTGAATAATTTTTTTATGTTTAATATTAAAATAACATATTGGTTAAAATAGATTTTTGAATTAAAATTTTGATATTTAATCTTAAATCAAATACAAGTTAAAAATAATTGATTGGAAAAAAACTTCAATTAAAGTAAAATCTCTTTATTGTCAAATTGTTCAGACTAAACTAATTTTATTATTATATGGAGATTATAACACAGTGGAGGTTAAAAGTTATTATTTTAACATAATTATCCTTAGTATAAGTAATATAAATGTTAATACATTAATAATTAATTAATGGAGTTGTAAGTTGCACGAAGCTCTAAATATAAATGAGAAGCTAGAAATATTTTACTTCAATTAAAAAGGAGGCCTTTACTAGCGAGTTACTATATATCCACAAGTTCAAACATGTGGTAACAACTCTAAAAAATAAATGATTACTTAAACAATTTTAGAATTTTTTTATTTCATGTAAAACATTTAATATAACATATACATTTTTATTATATACAAATAATTATTGTTATGTAGAGACATTACTTGATCTAGAAAAATATTTTAAAATTTTAAAATATGAAAAATATAGAAGCTTCAACCGCTTCTCGATTTTCAAAAGGTTTAATGTAGTTTATCTTTTAAAATTCTTAAAATATAAAAAATGCACATTTTTTCAATCATATTTATATTTTCTCGTTCATTTTAATAAAAATTTTCCCGAATTATAATAAATTATTTAACAAAATTTTGTATGCTTTAAGTTGGTTTTCATTTTTTTAATAAACAATTTTAGTTACTAAATTGTAATTTACTTTTGATAAAAAAGTTTAATCATTTTCTTTTAATTCAGGTAGGGTGGACTAGTGAAGTAGTTAAAGAAAACAAAAATTAAATTAAGACTATATTAAAAACAAAGGGTATTTGTAAGACAATATTAAAAAAAACAAAGGGTGTTTGTATTCACTGTTTTCTTATTCAATTTTTTTTTTTAAATTGTATCATTGTTTGTGCTAGTCCCTTTAGCCTCATGCACGCGTGATATGAATGACACTATATATTTGTTTGTGAAGATATTACTCATAAATATTTTAATTAACCCTTTTTAATATACAAATTTGTGAATATTTATTTTTAAAATATTCTATCACTCAAAACTTTATTTATGTAATCTATATTTGGATAAGTATGCCAAATGAATGCTTAAATTTTAAGGTAAAAGTTGAAATTAGTCTATATCATTATCGAAGATAAAAGTATTTGTTCCCTTAAAATTTGCCTTAGTGGATAGGAAAAGAAAGATTTGTGGCTTTTCATTGTGAGTTGTCACCTAAAGAATTGATAAAAAAAAAAAAAAGAGTGGGACTATTAGCGCCCTCTAAATATCTCTTTAAAGAAAGATTTGTGGCTTTCCTTGTGAGTTGTCACCCAAAGGATTGCAAAAAATTAAAAATAAAAAATAAAAAAGTTGTTGTTACAAGCAAATTCCTTTTCTTTGTGTGATGGAATTACATTAATAACTAAGAAAGTAAGAACTTAAGTAGAGAGTTTAAAAAGTAACTTGAAGGTTTAGATAAGGTCTATAAGGATCTCTTATTTGAGATATACTCGAAAAAAGAATTCAATTGTATAATGATGAAACTTCTAAAAAAAAACTTACCTAAAATATAAGATCCTTTATTACATGGATTTTATCATGGAAGAATAAAAAAAAAAAATTTCACCCCGGTCATAAATACAATTTATATAGAAAGTAAAATAAAGATGCTTTGGATAAATAAGATTCACAATATAATTCTTATTAATGATTATCACAAATTTGAACAAACAATAAACTAATTTAATCAAAAATCATTTTCAAGCACAAAACTTTACTCTTTATTTACAAAACAATAATGACAACAGATCGATTTAAAAAATTGAATCAAAATTTAAATTTTTTATTTGATGTAGTTATAACGAATCCTAATGATAGAAAAATTAAGGGAAAATGATCTCTTTAATAAACATATTTGTGAATATTTATTTTTAAAAATATTCTATCACGAAAAGCTTTATTTATATGGTCTCTATTTGGATAAGAAAGTCAAATGAATGCTTAAATTTTAAGGTAAAAAATTGTATTAATCTATATCATTAGCAAAAATAAAAGTATTTGTCTCTTAAAAGTTACTTTTAGTGTGTAGGAAACAAAATATTTGTGGCTTTCCTTGTCAGCTAAAGGATGAAAAAAAACAAACAACTTTGCTTGCAAGCAAATTGCTTTTATTTGTGTGATGGAATTTCACTCCCAAAATGACCTTTATTGTTTAGCATCAAGTCATCAGCAAGCATCATAATATAAAAATTAGAAAAAAAAAATCAACAAGTATCATAATATAAAAATTACTACTGGTTGCATGTTGTTTTAATTTTGTTGGCCAAAGGAAGTTGGGAAGAATTTGATTCCCTTGTTGAACTCTAGAACAACAGAGAATAATATCAACCTAGGCGACCATTGACCATTGTAAATATTTTTGCTCCATTTGTCAACACCTAACTCAACAAATTTCTTCAACTTGAAGGAAAAGTGTCAATATCAAGAATCATTAATTCATTATATATCCTATAATACTTTAATGCCTCGCAAAATGGTACATCCAATGACAAGAAGGCAACATAAAATTCCCTTTTGGGTTGGGGTTGTTCGAGATTTTAGAAAAAAGTTGTAGCCAAAAAGGATTTTATCTCCAAATGATAATCCAGTTTATTAGTCTTTCATCGTGAAGGCAAGGGGTCAAAGGTTCTAACACAAAGGATACATTTAATTTGGGGTGAATGGCTTGTGAAAAAAAGTTACTTATTAGTTAGTAAAAATGCTATGTAATATATAAAAATTCTTTTGTAATGCAGGGTCTAGTTATGCCGATGCGGGTACGAAATCATGCAGGGTCTAGTTATGCCGGCAAAGGTGGATGTTGGAGTGTATTCTGATAATGTTGATGTTGCCCACACCACACAGAAGCCTTATGTTTTAGTTTACGGCTCTATAGGAAGATTGGTTTGTCTTCACAGATTGTTGAATCGGATTCATTACCGGTCATTCAGTTTGTGTTGGCTAAGTAATTTTGGATCATTACTAATTTACAATCTCTGATTTTACAGAAACAAGATTTTTACGTGGGTGGAAGAATTTCTACCACATTTGAGTTGCTTTCTTGAACTTTACTTCAAAGTCACGAATAGTGAGTTTTATTTTTTAAAAATAAGAGAAAATATTTACCGTTCACTCGTTTTTTTCAATTTTTTTAAAAATACATAATTTTTTTCTATTAGAATTTTTTTTTTCTATTAGAATCCACCTAAAGTTACATTTTATTTTACTTTTTCACTTCCGTTTAAAATCCGTTAAGAAAACTAATGAAAATTTAACCAAATGACCATTTACCCCCCCCCAAAGCAAAAATTACAATTTTACCCTAAAAATGCTAAAAATAATCAGATTAAATCTAATTATTTTCCTCATCTGTCAATAAAAAAATTAATTCCATAACCATCAAATGCAAGATTTTTTTAAAATATGTTTGTAATTAAAATGTTAAATTATAACAATAAACAATAGTATTAGAAATAGTCCAATCTCCCAAACTATCAATTGAATTTAAGATAAATAAAATTTTATTATTCATTGAATTTTAATCTCTAATGATTAAGATTCTTTTGTATTTCATTAACGTATCAATAATGATATTCATTAAACAAAAATTACAAACAAAATTTTTCGTTAGTTTTATTATTAATTTTGTTTTGGAGAATAAACTGGTCATTTGATTAAATTTTCATTAGTTTTCTTAATGGATTCCAAATAAAAGTGGAGAAGTGAAATAAAATGTAACTTTAGGTGAATTCAAACAAAAAAAAATATTATATATTTTTTAAAAAGTTAAAAAAAACAAGTGGATGATGGTTATTTTCTCAAAAAAATAATTGTTCATTAGATCATAGAAATAAATTATCTCGGCAGAGGGGTGGTGGCGCTGTTGGCTTTCGCGTCAGTCTCATAGCTTCTGAGTTATCTTGAGGTTGAGGGTTTGAGTCTCTCTCACCCCATCATGGCTCTTCAATTACAAGAAAGAGAACAGCAAAAGACTGCCACTGCAATTACAACAAAAATATAGCAAAAGACAGCCACAGCTGCAGTGGCAGGAGACGCATTCAGTAATCAAAAGTCAGTTTAATCAAAATTGAACTATGATGAGCAAGCTGAAGAAACATATTTTCTAGTTTATGAACAGACTTGAAACAGATGAGCAAGATCAGTGCCATTCTATTCCTCCGAATGTTGTAGATCCAACTCCTTCCCAGGCTTCACTGTAGCCCACTGCTTCGCTGTCAACACCTTCCATATCGCTGTCCCACCAGCCAAAACCATTTGCATCTGCTAGCAGATACCACATGTCAAAATGTATTATTGATGATCAACCAAACAAATAGGGTCAAAATTGTCTAAAACAAGAGAATAACGAGTCTACTTGTGCAGGAAAATGAGGGGTACTAACAGTGATTATAGCAAGGTCTTGATTTCTTGTTTGTTATTGAGCTCTCTCCTCTTCCTTTCTGCTTAGACTTTGAATCCTCTCCTAGCACTACAAAAGGCTTCCGAGTTGTATGCTTCTGTACATCTGCACAAGGTACACTGACGAACTCTTAAGCAGAAAAAAAAAACATCAAGGCAATTGATGACTAACAGTTGGCCTACTTATATGTCACGCAATAAGAGATGTGAAAATGACATAAACAAGATCTTAACATTCCATAACTTCTAAGGAAATCAAATAACAAGCCAACAAGATACATTCTCAGACTTGACATTCTAAACTCCATTTATTTTTCTTACAATCCTTATACCGTTTCTCTCATGTGCTATACAGATATTGATTGGGTGGATATATCTTATGGCTGGTCTCTTTCCATGTCTTCTGCAGTATACATCAATCTGCGCGCGCTAGTTAGATAAGTTAATGTATTAGGCGCAAGTCAGATTGACATGCTATGATACCCAGAGTCCCATATGAGTCAGATGAAATTTGCAAATGCAAGAAAATAGGTGCTTCGGCTTGGTAGTGATACCAAGTCCAATCATATATGAATTAAAGTTCCATGACAGTAAGCATATAAATAAACTATGTTAAGCATTCTATGTAACTTTCATCAGCTATCAATGCAATATTTACACCAGCAGGTGACATGTAATCAGAAATTGGGCACTCAAACATTTCAGCCGCTCCTTCCCCCCTGAGAATTGGGGTGGGGCATAGACACATTTGTCAAAAAGGACTTGTAACATTACTGGATTCCTACAACTAAGCATGAAAAAATTGTCCTGTCTAAGAAGCACATCTTGTGCTATGTGATTTAAATTATGTAATTGTCTTTCTCGATCTGAGATAAATTCTTCAATTTGCTTTATTATCTACTTTCTTTTCTATGGAGCAACATTGTGCTTCTCATGACCATTTCCTTTAATTTTTGGGTTTCTGAGCACATGTTGCACCTCAAAATTTTATCAGGTTATTTGATCATTGTGAGGCAGAAATTGCAAAATGGTTCAAAAGGAATCCCATATTTACCCCAGAGTTTTGAAGTCAGCGAATTAACAATGATTCAAAGCAAAAGGAAATTGCTAACTAGCTTTCAGAATGCAAATAGCAAACCTTCAAATGGATTCTTCCTTTTTCTTGATTCTTTTGCATTGTATTCGTCAGGAATTTCTATTTCATCAATGCTAATTGGACATGTACCATCATCACCTTTACTAGTATGCTTGAACTGTTCTAAAACCACTTTGTCAAGAACATTGCTTCTTTCTTTTTCCTCTATTTTCTTGACACCTGTCTGCCCATTGGTGGTACCAGCGGAGTTTCTGGAACCCACTGGTGTCAGAAATGGACATGACTTTCCATGTGAACAACTACTCTGTAAACCTCAAATAAACTCTCCAAATTACACAGGACGTACCAGTAATGAGTTTGGTTGCTAAAAACAGACAAATAAAATCTTTAAAAAAAAAGTAAAAATTACTCCTAATTTTTTTCTTTTCCTTTCTTTTATTTTTTGACAGAAAATTTTTAGTAAAAGCTTGATGGGCCCTCATCTCTTATACTACCCAAAAAGTTTTACCAGCAGATACTATCAGCAGAAATAACTAAAGTCATTTCTATTTATCTCTTGTAGTGTTTGAAATATATAAAATTGCTTTTGTGATTAGGTTAGAAAAGCATTTGAAATTCCCTTTAGGAAAAGCAATAGACAGGAGCTCTTTTATAAAGTGTTTTTTTAACAGAAAATGCAAGCTTTCTACAAGATCACTTACCAACGCACTCAAAGCAAAACAATAAAACGACATAATTTAGCAACATTTCTTTCGGACAAAGTAATTTCATACCATTAAGATATAATTTTCAAATTGCAAAAGAAAAAAAAGTTTTGAAAATAAAACTCTGCTTGGTATCCTTAAAAACGCTTAAAATTAACAACTCAAAAACATGAAAAATATAAAACCAAGAAACTTTTTTTTCCCCTTTTCGTGTCAATTTCCAGTATTTTCTCAGCAGCCAAAAGGGGGTGAAATAGAAAAGTACCTGAACTGTTTTGGGTAGCACAGAACTTTTGTGCAACTTCCGGTCAAGAAAATCGGATAACGATACGCATGAATCTTTCTTTGTAACTAATTCGTCATTCACGTCTTCTTTAGTGTTCTTAAACCTAATTTGTCACACTCAAAATTACAAATGACGTACGATCTTTAGCAACAATTTTATGCAAAAAACTGAAAAAAATTAAAAAAGAAAAAAGAAAAGGGAAGCGGGTCGTGTTATCTTACGGATTTGAAGACCGAGAGAGGAACGATGAAGTAATGGAGCGTTGCCCTAAAGCCCTAATTTCAATTTGCTTCGATTTCATTTCTGTGCTTGAGTTTTAATTTTTGTTCTTGTTTTTGTTTTCGTTTTTAGCTTTATTGCTTTGTTTGTTTTACAATTTCGTTTGCCTAAAAGTTTTGCGCGCGCTTTTTGAGGCCTGGCGCCAGAGGTTTCAAACTTTTAGTCGTTTTTACCTTTTTGGGCCTACGCCCAATTCGTAGTTACAATGAAGCCCACTGGGAGCTAAGTCAACTAGTCAAGATGGTAAGCAATATTAATGATGATATTCAAAGGTAGTCATTAATAAAAAAAACACGATAAAAATAGTACTTATGTAATTAAATAAAGATAATTAACTAATAAAGTGTTGGCTTCATTAGTAATGGAGTCTCCTTAAGTGGCTTGATTGGGTTTACTCTCTAGTTCGAATCGCAGGGAAGCTGACTTTGTTGGAAGAACTTGTGCCTCCCGATTCGAGTGGGAATTCTAATCTGAGTTGTGGTACAGGCTTAAAGGTGTCTCCTATAGTTGGGGCTTTTCTTAGGATACCTTGTGGTTAAGACAAAAAAAAATAAAGATAATTAATAACACCATTGTTGACGATGATCTGGTTGTGAGAAATATGTGAATAAAGATCACTCCTGGACAAGAACTCAAGCTCAACAGCCAGTTTTAGGCCTAACCTCAATTCCTTGTACAATGATTCAATACTTGTTGTAGTGGCGAATCAAAATCATTAGGGCGACACGTCAACATGCCAACATCTTCGTCTTCATTGAAGAGCTCACCCATCTTGATCTCCTTCCACCCATCTCTCCTTTGTTGAGATAGTCGAGTCATATTTCTTGAAGGATCTAGAAACATGCTTTCGCCTTTCCTCATTATAGATTCCCTTCAATGTAGACGCCAAACTCTATTCATATCCTTTCAGATGTGTATGCATATTTTAAATCAGAAAACTTGAAAATAAGGTGAGGCACACAGTTGGTTCTAAGGGAAGAACTTCTGGTATCTATCCTTGCTTCAATGTTAAAGCACCACACAAACTTGGCGTCAGCCACCTTCGGAAACTTGCAAATGCATTGACGCATGGAGCAAATTAAACAACTCATGGAGTTGATTGTATCTACCAAAAGATAAGAATACAAATGTGTCAATGCCAACATTGAACGAAGCTAGCCGCTGGTAGAGAAGTAAATGTCCAGCACTCTTTTTCATAAATAGAAAGCCCTTTTGCCCTAACCATGTAACATTTTTTACCACTCTCTTCCGGGTGAAGTTCTGTTAAAGGAGAGTTATAGAAGAGGAGCAAAAAGCATAATGGGATTTACCATCTTTGGTGATGACTTCAAGGTGTTTTAGCAAGTCATTTTTCAAATATTACAAATAGTAGTGGGCAAAAATCGAGTTCGGGTTAATCCGATCGGGTTTCAGGTTGGGCACATATTAATCCGTATACAACTCGATCTGATCCGATATATATTCGGGTTGGTTCAAATCGGGTCAAAAAGTCGGGTTGAACTCGGGTAGAATCGAGTTAAGGTTAATAGATTGGATTGTGTTTGGGTTATTTCAGTTCTAATCAGGTTGGATGAAAGCTTCAAAATTAACGTTAATTATATACCATGAAATGAAAGCTTCAAAATCAAAAGTCACAAAAGGGCAAAAACTTGGGTCCGGTACTTGGGTTAGAGGCTTGGCCTTGAAGCAGCAAATCATGGACAGGTTTTCGACAGCAGATTGGTGGCAGTTGGCAACAGCAGATGGGTGGACGTGCAACAGTAGATCGCGGATGGCTGGATGCGCAACGACGGGGACTGGTCGAAGTTCGGAGAGACGTCTATAGATCGCAGCACTGGAGGTGGAGCGTGTGTGGCCTACGTTGGCGGTGGCCATTGGGAGTTAGTAGATCGCAGAACTACTTTGTGTGTGTGTCTTGTGAGTTTTGTACTTTTGTTTGTGTGTTCTGTGTTGTGAATCTGTTCTACTATGAGTGTGATTTATGTGTGGTGCGCGTGCGTTTAGGTTTAGATTTAGTTTTTTTTTTTAAGTAATCTGATCGGGTTATACCCGACCCGATCCAATCACAACCCGATCAGGTTTATGATTTTTCATCCGATCTGGTTATATTCGCAACCCGATACTATCCAAACCTAAAAGATTTCGGGTCGGTTTAGGCCGGGTCGAGTATTTTGCCCACCCCTAATTACAATGATTTGTGGTGCTTACTAATTATGTACAAGGTTTATGACCAATTGTCCAATCATATTTCATAAGGCTACTGTTGTGTTTTAAATATGTTGATGCCAAAAAACGACTTCAATAACTAAATTTATTTTTAATGGGAAAAATAGCAAAAGCTAAGTTTGCACAGTGAATTGAATAGGATTTCTCAACTTCTCATTCACAAAAAACTGGTCAGGATTTGCTGGTGGGATTCCGACAAGAATTTTCTAATGTAAAAGTTAGATCTTTAGTGTAAACAAGAATTTAATAAATAAAGAAATTACACATACAAATGTTATGCATAGTGCTATCTAGTTATCCTAAGAAAAGAGCAAATTTACTCTCTTTCTCTTATTTTTTACTTGATCTTACCCCTCTCCTGATGTCAATTGTTTGCTTAAATACCTCTCAGGAGGCAGACAATTTTATTCCCCTTAAAATTCACCTATCTTCTTAACATGGGTAGTTAGTTCAAATGAAATAATTGAACCCAACAGAGTGTAAGTACAAATGTGCACAACTTTGGACATTCAACTTAATTTCGTTGCCTAAGTCTATAAAGACAGCAAGCAGCAGCAAAATTACGTCACTTTCCTCTCAAGAATTAGAAAGCAGAAGGAGCAGAAACATTTTGCTAAATTTAATGGGCTAATTAATATAGAGCAAATGATTTGATTATTAAGTTGCAAATTAAACTAGATAATAAAAGAAAAGTCAAGTTTGACTTACCATAGTACCATTGTTGATGATGGTAGGGTTGTGACACAAATAAAGATAAAGATCCTTCTTGGACAGAGAAGTGATCAGGCATAAAGATGAAGCATAGACTGAGCTGGAAATGATGTAGAAACTTTTCCCACACAGAATCCGAATCTGCAAAGCAAGCATCGCTAGGAGTTGTAAAAGAATTGATTAGGGAAATGCAATTGGGATATCCATTTTACTTCTCTTCTTTCAAACTCACAGTACCTACAACTATAAGTAAGATTTCTTCTTTGTTAAGCTATGTAAGTTCAATGGACAAGGCAATGTTATTAAATATTAAATTATCAGAAGCAGTAGATGAAATTTTTGACATTTGTTCCACAAACCTTGAACAAAAGCAACAAGAACGCATAGCTTAATGTTAATGCTTGGTTGTAAAGAACGTATAGACATGGTTAGCTTTTCCAGAATGTCATCTAATTCATCATTGCAAGAAAAATTAAGAATTCTTATGTAAAAACTAAAGCACCATCATCATAGCTTTTGTTTTAGAAGTAGCATGTTAAGCCATTGAAAAGAGCTTGGATAGATTTAAACAAAAGCATTTATAAAGAATTTAGATCTATTAAAAAAAGTTTAGGCAAAATAAAAGAATGGATAAATTAATTTCCCAAATTATTTAATCTTGAAAATCAATGAATAATCCTAAAAATACTATTCATTGATTATTGTTCATGTGGTACAATTCACTTGAGTTACTATTCATAGATACTATTTATTGTAATTATTCACTAAACCATTCACATTTACTGTTCATTCATCATAAATATGTTAAATTCAGAAAATTGTAGAAAGTAAAGCACACAAAGGAATTTTACGTGATTTAGATCACAGTCCTACATCCATGGAGCCACGTCCAAACAATAACCAGTTAACAATTAAAAAGATTACATAGTTTTAGACATCCTTTTACTCTAGCTGCCATCTCATTGTATTTAACTTAATCGACTTTATTTAGTGATAACCTTTCATTTTCAATTGTGTTTACTGCTTTCCTTAAAATTCTCTCAACACAACAAATGACCTATTCATTCTGAAGAGACCAAAGTAAATGTAAATAATGTCTAATGAAAGACATTATATGATGATACTAGATGAAGAAAACTAAAACATCATAGAGATATGAAGAATCATATTTAGCCAAATAGAGTTGTTCTCGTTCTCTATGTTGTTTGTTTCTCTGATATAAAATACAATATGTCTTCTTCACTTTTTCAATGTGTGAAATACTTCTCTTTATATAGATGTAGTATTTTACTCAAGCCCAATAGAAGAATATTAAGATATAATTCCTTAAGAGTCCAATATTACATAAATACTTGATACTAGGATATACTTTCTTTGTTGATATACTTACCAATATAGTAATCATCTTTATTTGGAACTCTCTGATATATAATTCTATTTGTATGCCAATTTGCTCATTTTATACCTCTAAAAATATTTTTCAATATCCAACATAATATAATCTTATTTTCTAACAATGATAATTCTGAGAATAAAAAATACTAAGGAGGTCAAATATCACTACTTCAGTTATAAATAAATTTAAAAAATTCATTTATAAAAATGATTGAAAAATCTAGCCCAACCTTCCCAAGTTAGGCCTGGGAACCCAAGGGCCAAGACTTTCTTGAAAACCTAGGCGTCGGCATGGTAAAACCCGATCCGAGCCGGTCCATTTGCAATCCCCACTCCGAATCTCCTTTCTAAAGTAAGCAAACACACGTTGCATGCCATTTTGAATTTTCTTGTTCTTCATTCGACGTTGTGGCGATTTTTAACAAAGTTAAAGCATTGATATGAATTTTTTGCAACCACCTTTCATGAGTAGGAATGACAATGAGAAGGGAAGGGGAGGGAATTGATATCTTTGTACTATCTTTGATAGTTTGCATATATACCCCATCTCCTCCCTGTTCCAGATAGAATTACTTAAGAGGAAGGGATATAGATTCTTGAATAATAACAAGGATCTCTAAAGGTCTTTGATTTCTGAATAATTGGCTTTTTTTTTTTAACTTGCTTTAATCATATTAAAATAAATTTTAAAATAAATTTTGGTAATATGTTTTAAATTAACATTAGTTCATTACAGAAGTTACACTACAAAATATAAATCATTAGGATAATTATCTTTATTAATCTTCATAATCGTATGACAAAAAGAAAAAGAAATTTTTTTATATCAATCATGAAATAAATAAAATGGATATAGATAGTTAAATAAATGAGATGAGCACTCAATGTGCTACTAGGTTATAATAAGATGAGGACGGGCTAAGTGCTGGTTGCAACATGAATAATTTGGAAATGATTCGTGAGACTCAAGATTTGATTTCTAAATTGTGTGCTTGTGAGGTTATGGGCTTTAAACTGTGGTTAAGTCTAAATTATATCAAAGAATTTATATTAACTAATATTTATATTATTTGTATAAATATTTTGATATTAATTATTTACACTAATATTTAATAATTTATAATTTAAATTTTATTATTTATTTACTAATAATCCTAAAAAATTAAAATTAAAATTAAAAAAAGAGGGAATTAAAATTCCACCTCATCCCTGCTACTTCCCAAAATAAGGTATTAGTAAAAAAAATTATTTTCATCTCTTTTTCGAATAAGTAACTGAGCACCATAAAATTATCCTTTGTATCCTTTCCAAATATGGAAAACTTCGGAAATTTCCGCTGTCCCTACTTATGCGATTATTATTATTATTATTTAGATAAGACCTATAAAATTTGACTTGGTTGACGTGGAGCACCATTTTGCTGCACGTTTGTTCCAACAACCCGGGTCAAGGCCTAGGACCTAGGCGGCTTAGGCTGACCCCAAGTCAAGGCTAAGGCACCACCACCAAACAAAGACCCTTTTCCATGAATCCCGTTTCAATCCCTCATTTCATTAATAATTCACTAAATGTTTTGTTTTATATATTATGAAAAATTTTAGAATATAAGAGAAGTATTATCTTAGTTATATTATAAATAAATAATATAATGATATATATAGTTATTTTAAAAAATTAATTATGTAAATGAAAGTTATATTAAATTTTAATTACATTATTATACATGTATTAATTAATTATATTACCTTTAATATATTTAAAAATTTCTGATATAATGTTAAGTAAGATTTACCCAAAAAAAAGTGTATTATACATTAGTTAGATAAGATTTGGACATTTAACGCTCGAATTCAATGCAATAAATAAATTTCTATTTTTTTTATCCGCAACCCAAGTTCAAATTTTTGTAAACGACTATTGGTCCAATTTGGAGGCATTTAAAAATCAATTTAAGATTTGGTCCATTTTTTACTTAAACAATTTGAAGAAGCAATCTTGCATATAAAGGCAAGGCATTGCTATTATCAGGATTAGAATTATTAGGTGCTGCGAGTTAATTGTGGGCATTAGGAGAGACAAGTAAAATGGATATCACCGATACTCTACCGGCAGAGTGCATGTCCCATATCATATCTCTTACAACTCCTCGCGATGCTTGCAGATTTTCAGTGGCATGTCGTGTCTTCAAATCAGCTGCAGATTCTGATTTTGTGTGGGACAAGTTTCTGCCGTCCGATTACAAAGAGATCATTTCCAGTTCGGTCTCTGATTCATCTTTGATCACTACTTTCTCTTCTAAGAAGGATCTTTATCTCCATCTTTGTCACAACCCCATCACCCTCAACAATGGTACTTTGGTAAGTTGAACTTAGACGATTTATTTCTTGGAGTTAAAAAGGGGTAATAATGGATTATCTCGTATAAAATGACAATGTTCAAAATATATTCAAATTACTATAAATCTTACTTTTTCTCTATTTTTGTTAAGAAGACAAAAACTTTTATCAACATATCCCTATTTTCCCCTTATCTTTTTGACAAAAATAGCGGTAAATCAAGATTTATTATAGTTTGGAGGATCATTCTATGATGCTACTATAAAAAAGCAGTGGTAGTATAAATTTGTACCATTAGATTTAATTAATTATTCACAAAATTTAAAGTTAGTAAGGAGAATATTCTAATTTTAATTATTTAGAATTTAACTTACTAGTTCTCAATCTGTTAAGCATGTTTTTTAAAGATTAAAAAATAAAAAGAAACTAGAATAGTCTATTGAAACTTTTAGATTTTTCTTTAAAAATATATGTATCTTAATATTAACATAACTTAATCTTTGTTTATCCTCTCATTATTATATATTTGTCAACAAAAGCTTATTAGATTAGTAAATATTGCAACGGTTAATTCAAACCAATCTTAGCCAACGAATAAAACTTAGAATTCAAAATTATATTGTTCCAATTATAAATGAAAGAAATGATCTGTATTATCACGTGTTGTTAAGATTAAATAATTCATATTTGTTATTTACACAATTAAATTAATTTATATATTTGTATTTTCAATTTTTTATGATTTCATTGATGATTTATAAAATATTTGTCACATTACAAAAATAAAAGTATATCTATGAACTTGAATATCATCTATTAATTATTAAGTAATTAGTTACAATTTATAAAACTAAATCAATAATAAAGATTAAAACATTTAAATTCAAGGATTTATAATGAACTCATTATCAATACCGTAAAAAATTCATATAACATCATAAAAAATCATAGTCTAGAAGATATTTTAAAAATTATTATTTAACGGGAGGAGTTAATCCAAAATTAACCTTACAGTTATTCATCAAAGGCGATTTAATTTTAATTTGTATATACGTATCATTATATGCTTTGCACCTACTTCGACCGCATAAAAAAGATAGCTAACAATATCGCGTCATTCTTCTTTAACAGAGGCTTGTGTTGGAGAAAGAGAGTGGGAAAAAATGTTACATTCCCGTGGCCGTAGTACAGCGTTTTATACCTTGGGGAGATATACCTGACGATTGGATTTGAATATTCTATCTTGTGATTGTTTCATTTACTTTGTTAAAAGTATTATTTAAAATCATATTTATCGAATATAGTTAACTTTTACTTTATTGACGAGACTTTTTCACAACAGATGTAGATTTTATATCGTAGCACTTTAATATTAAATAAGTTCTTATCAATATGGGTCAGTTCTTTAATGAAAATGAAACGTACTATTTGTTTGTGTTGCCTATTTGATTTCGAAGATCTTGATCAAGTGCATGCAATCTCGCTCATCTCAAATAGAGAGTTGTGGGTCCTATGTAGGTTTGACAAAATTCAGGTTGAGTCTGAGTTTTAGTGTTGCTCGGATTAGATCAGATGGGTAAAATTCAAGACCGAATTAGGGTTAAAATTCGATTTTTTTTTGGGTGTGGTCCGGGCTCAAACCTGGCACCCCTGGACCTGAGTTTTTGATCCATGTTTCTAAGCCTACTGTGATAAATTTAATTTTTTCTTTCATTTCTTCTTTCATTTCTCTAACAATATAAATTTTTAAAAAAGAAAATAGTCAAAAACTAATTCAATCTAAAGTTTTAAAAAATAAAATAGTTAAATACAACTATATAACATACTAACAATGCAAATTTTACATAAATAATAAGTAAAAAAATTCAATATACTTTCTAATACCTAAATTCATCAAATTTCTAACTTAAACTCATTCAATCTATATAAAAAATAAAATTAAATTCAACAACACAATAATCACCCAATACATTTAAATAATATCCAACATATCATAAATTTATATATAATATATATAATATATTTATATATTTTTTTAATTTATTAATAAACTAGGTTTGGATCCGGATTCCGAATTTTTGGTGTTGAGCCCGGATCCAACCCGAAAATATCCGAGTTTAAGAATTTCAAACTTAAATCCACTTTTTTTTTATATGCAGTCCGAATTTTGTTCGAACCAGATTACTCGGATCCGGTCCGGACAGACTTTTTTGACACCCCTAGACCTATGACAGAGCTTTCTATTTGAGATCTTACCAACGCGTTGTCACATACCGATCGGTACTAAAATAGTTGATAGAATATAGAATGAATTATGTCATTGTCTGAGGAATAAAGAATGAATTATGTCGTTGTCTGAGGAATATATAATGCAAAGATGTATTCACAGGTCTTTGGGGTGGAATAGTCAACAATGTACTATTTATAAAAATCCTTAGGGTGGCCTAGTCAGTGCTGTACAATTTTGAAAATGTTGTACTACCGATGCTTCTTGTTCTTGTATTTACATTTAATTATTAATTTAGTCACTGGGAAATTATTGCATGATTTGGAGCATATGGCCAAGTTCAAAAATGGGTTCAAAGAAATTTTTACATCATTTCTACTTCTTTCTCATCTTCCGCTGTTGAGTTCTCGTCCAAGAATGATCTTTAATGTTACTATGCACTTGAGCTCTACTTCTAGCAGCAAATTTCTATCAGTGATGTGTCCCGTCTTCATAGTTTATAATAATTATTCTCTTATAAGAATCAACTCAATTTAAAAAACCAAATGTCATGCAAAACGAAGGCAAAATTTTCTACTTCCAAAACGTCGTAGCACGTGTCAAAAATTTGTAGTGTCGTATCTAACCCTGGCATTGATAATTCTTAATAATACCATTTAAAATTCTCAAATTGGCAAACTGCTCATTTAATATATTGACTGTCGAATTGTCGTTACTTGACTGCTCGTTTTAAAATAAGGGTCCGCCTAAGTTACTTTTACAGTTTGGCCGTAAAATTTTGTCCAGCCTCCTATACTCTATGTTATTTATAATTTGTTCATAAATATTATACAATTTTCTGGATTGTAAAATTTTGTTTAATCTTACACTCAATTTTATTTTATTGAAAATCTTAGAGTATGAATTTACCCCCTATAATTTTAAACTTCTAAAATAACCTTCATTTAATTAAAAAAATATAATAATTATTAAATGAAATATAATTATAATAATTATTTTATTATAATCATAAATATAATTTTATTTTTTTAAATAGATGATTATATTGTTTTTTTAACAATATAAAGAAAAAATTGGTGGAGAACTTTAAGCAATTTGATGTATTTGCATTATTTATATGTATATGCGAGTTAAACATTTATTTATTTATTACATTCTTTTCGTGGATTACAAATTATAAGGAAACGACTTTGAGGGAGAAATTAGAGTCACAAGTCCCTACTATTTCTTTTATGTAATAGAATTTATGGAGCCAATTAACGGTTGCAAAAAAACAGTCCCATGATGCTAAGAGTTTCGGTGGATGTATTTATAGTAACTCCCCCAATGACTTGCTTTTTAATTGATATGCAACAGTACCAATATTTTTGTGAATGAAGCTCACACCAATTTCCATTGCCACTTTTGGTGTTGTCTAAACATTTTTGGCATGGCACCATTAATAGAAGTATAGAACATCCAAGCAAAAAAAGTACGAAAAATTTTGTGATCAAGAGAAATTAATTGCAATTAATGGAAGTCATTGAAGAAAGTGATGCATTATTGGAGAACTTTAAACAAATTAATCACATAATGTGAATATGTCAAATCATCAATTTTTAAATAGATGATTATATTTAAAAAAAAATATAATCATATATTAAAAAATATAATTGTATTTATGATTATAATAAAATATAACCATCTATTTAAAAATATAATTATATTTATTATTATAATAACATAATAATAATTATATTTTTAATTAAATGGAGGTTATTTTGGAAATTTAAAATTATAGGAGGCAAATTCATACTCTAGGATTTCAATAAAATAAAATTAAGTGTAAAGAGTTAAACAAAATTTTACAATCTAAAAAGTTTTACAGCCAAGCCGTAAGTTACATTAAAAATAACTTAGGCGGACGCAAAATATAATCTTCTCTTTTCATCAAAAGATTGTATTCGTTGAAAAATTTTGGTCTCTATCTTTTCCTTCACATATATCAATGCACCACGTAAACTTTAGTTCAGCCACTCCTGACTCCACCAAACGGTCTAAAAATGCATTGATCATAGTAACAAGTATGGAAGCGTCGATCCAATTAAGGCCTTAATTAGCATTGATGTATTGTATTTTTCAAGTTATACCTATTGTATAAAAAAATTATTATTATAAAATAAAAATTTATAGTATATAATAAATATAATTTTTAAATAATAATTTTGATAACAATAGTAGAGATATAATAAAATTTTCATCAGACAGTGTAAAATTAAATCAACTTATCTTCCAATTATAGTACCTAGTGTTTATCAAACACATTAAAAACTATAATTACTCAACCTTAATCCCAAACGTGACCTAAATCAACACTCATTTTTAAGTGTGAACGTTCATATTTTTGTAAAATATCGATTTGAATTAGTTATTGATAAATGATAATTAATTAGCTCTAACCAAAAAAAAATTATTTGTTGGATCCTAAATTCAACATTGGACTTATATGTGAATAATTATGTATTGCGAACTGTCATATAAGGTTAAGTTCAATCAAAAGTGATCCATTAAAATTTATGGTAATATGAGTTTTAATGTATTTAGTAGGGTTTGGACATTTAATTTGTAGATATTTAAAGGTAATTTCAATTTCTATGATGAGTTGAAATTGAAATACCTAAATATAACAAGAAAAATTATATATATATATATATATATAAGTGATTATAGTCCATAGGTCACACATATAATCATTATATTCTTTTTGACATCCTGCCATTAAAGAGAGTACACATAAAAAATTAAAAGATTTTCTAAGAGAATGTTTTGATATTTAAGGTAAACAACATGACTCTAAAGCAATTAAGTATTATGGATTCAAGTATGCCTCCACATATTGGTTAATTGATTATTAGTTATACAACATGAATGTTCCTAGATTATAGGTGATGCTTTTTAGAAAAAAAATGTTATTATTCTAACAAGTGGTATCAAAATCTCTTAATGTTAAGTCATTAAGAACAATTGTAGTTGTTTTCAACAATTAATTTCAATAAGAAAATAAAAAATAGAAATTCAAAATTTAAAAAATTTCGTTTGGGAAAATTCGGTTTTCAAATTCAGCAATTTATTTTTTAAATTATTTAGAAATTCAGAATTAAGACAATTACATTAATCTTTTGTGATCCGCGGCTGCCATTGCTATTGAGGTTACAAGGTTGAGGTATCACGTGCAATTCAGGTTTCATGGCCATCGTTTGGCTATTTGGCTTCACCGACAGCAAAATGCGGCACCAAGCCGCAATGGTTTGGTTACAAGTGGCGGCCATGGCTGCACTACAAGAAAACTAGAACATATAACAACTATGTTATGACATAAAATATTTTATCACATAAGTATGATGGAATTGTAATAGAATTTTGGTCCATTAAATGATTACTAATTTACTTGTGACAAAATATTTGTCTATCAAGAATTTATTATATGCACATGATAAAAATTAACTTAATCACAAACATTATGATAGAAGTTTGATATTGACCATGTTTTACCTAATTTAAGACTATTATTTTAATTTTTTGAAAATCCAAAATGTGGTGTTTAGCTTGTGAAATGATGTTTGAAGTAAAAAAAATATATATAAGACAAAACTGTGTGTTTAACCAAAATGTAAACAAAATAAAAAATTTCACAAGTGCTAAACACTACACAACTCACCACAATTATCATCACTCTTATTCTTACAAAGGCACTTAAATTAGATGCGCACTCATTATCACTTTCACTCCACAATTAGCACTGAAAACTTAGCCATACTCATTGTCACACTCCCAATCAATCAACTTACACTCACCATAGTCATTGTTAATCTCACTCTCACAAACGACACTCAAAACCTAGGCACAATCATCATCACTCTTACTCTCACAGTCAGCACTCAAAACTTAGTAAAACTCATTGTCACGCTCTTAATTGATCAGCTATTGCCACTACCGAAACCCTAGTCGGCCAATTGTTCCCTACACTTAGTTTACACTACACAATCAACCATTACCACCATCGAGCAAATAACAAAGCAACACCCAAATCATAGACCCATTGATCAAATTTGAGCCCGCCACCATGATCATGAATGGAGATGGCGTGACGCAATGCAAACCATCCACTCCATGACATCATCATATGAATTAGAGGATTGAAACCTAAACTTTTAACTCTAGCTTTTGTTGATCTTTTTCATCTAATTTTATTGGGAAATTATTATTTGTATACCCTTAGTTTATTCCATTATAAAAAATACTACAACACTTTGAGGGTGTATCAATCGTCCATCTTAAGTTGACAAAATATATCAGCTGACCACCAAACCGTTAGTTTCTGTTTAAGTATGATGACGTCAGAAGGGTAATTTGGTCTTTTTATATGATACAAGTGATAATTTAAGGGTATACAAGTAATAATTTTTAAGAGTAAAATCGTCAATTCACTATAACACCGTTAATTTTCAAACGACAACTAATGGTTTGATGGTCAGCTGATACATTTTGTCAACTAAGGGTGGACGATTGATACACCCTTAAAGTGTTGCAGTATTTTTGATAATATAGCAAATATATGGTATATGAATGATAATTTCCCAATTTTATTTAAGGCCCTAAGTTTTGAGTAAAATTATGTATTTTGGAGGGTTTGTGAGCAAGTAACTGATTGAATGATTGCATGAGATACTGGGTTTAGTTAAAAAATTGCATTAGATGATGAAGATAGAGAGAGTAAAGGCTTTTTTTATTTGCGATTCGTAAAGGTTGAAGCTAATGGGGTTTGAGATGGACAGTGAAAGTTGAGTTTACGTAAGGTGATGATGAGGTTGCTTCCTTTTTTTTTGTAAGGCGAAGAAGTAGGTTGCAAGGTAATTGCAACTTATGCTTCCTCATTGTTTGCATAAATGTGAAAATTTATAAACCCATAAAAGGAAAATGCAAAGAAAAAGTAGTATTCTAGATTTTTTCCTCATTTGACAAGCAAACTTTTTAATTGTGCAAAGTAAGAACAATAGCAAAGATTTGTGATTTTGTACTATTATAGCTATGAAAGAGAAAAAGATTGAAATATGGATGTCTGGTTTTTCTTTTGATAGTTATAATTATATGTCATCACCTCGCAAACCAACTTTTATTTTTTCATTGTTTTTCTTATTTGTAGTGTTATCTATTTTTTCTTGTTTCATATGAAATTCCAGTGATATGGAGTTATATGTTGATAAATGTTATCTTCATTTGTATCTTATGAACATGTTGTTTAGGTAAATGTTATCTTTTTTTCACAAAAAAAGAAGATGTGGGGGCAACTGTGTTTTTCATTATGTTATATTAAAGTAATAATAGTATGTTGTTGTGCAAATTTTATTATACTTGCAAACACACGAATCTATTGTAGTATAGATTAATAGTGATGATTGTTGATCCCATGAGGTGATAGGTTTAGTTATGTGTAAGGTTAATTTTCCAAGTTTATAAGTAAATTGTTTGGATGTGATTTTTGAGTAGTACTAAGATTTAAATTAAAAAAGATGGTGAGAATAAATTAAAGATGAAACAATTAAAATGAAATACTTGAATCTTTGGATTTATACTTAGCACTTCACTATGGGCTTAATTTTTTTTACTTACAATTAATTTCTTAGAGGAAATTTCCACTTCTTATAATCCTCATTATGGTAATAAAATACCAAGTACTCATTGTACCAGAGGGAAATAATCTTCTTCTAAATGTGGTGTTAAGTATGTGTTGCGCTTTATGATAATAATTCTATTATCGGCAATGTGGTAAGACTATCCTCTAAATAACTTCGATGCATTCTCTGTCAACACAGAACGTAGACGAACCCCTAATATTAGAGAGTAGTTTCTCGCTAATAAATATAGTGTCAAGGGCTCATTGGGCCAAACAGTAATGATCTTGCATTAGGGAGCTGATATACCGTGCAAAATCTAGACAAGATTATAATTATCTGTCAGCGATGAGTCAAAAAAATTCACATAAATCAAAGAGAGAAAGAGTTAATAAATTTACCAAATTAAGCCCATGGATCATGTTGAGAATTCACCTTCAATTCAAGTTTGAAAGTAAATTAGCTACTTATTTAGAACTTGGGGTAAAATGACAATTTTATACTAAAATGCCTAGAAAATACAAGATGGAAAGAGAATTACATAAAATAGAGCTCAAATTTGGATTCAAAGCTGTTAAATTAAGTGGGAAGTCCCTTATTTATAGTTACAAAAGATAAATCATGGCAATCGGATGAAAACTTAGACACTTATGATTACACCACATGGCATGCTTTGATTAGATGGAACACGTCACCAAGGCTAAGATTAAGTGAATAGCATGTAATGTACGTGCATTTTTTTGTCCAACAATATGCTTCTATATCATCGGTCTGTCCAAAACTCAACTAACATTGATTTAATGCGTATAGTAAATTCACTTTTCAGTCCAATATGATGTTGTCATATCATCAGTCAATGCAATAGGATTCTGCCATATCATTGGTTAATGCCACGTCAGTTGGGCTCACCCAAATTTTAGAATTATGATTTTGTCCTTTATGTCATTTCTAAGGTTTTTAGTTATTCTCAACTCAAAAATGCTATTTTTGTTGTTGTACGATTTCTTGTTAATTATGAATGACCAAAATACCTCTTATATACATAAATAATCAAATTATAACAAAACATACGCAATCAAAATTTAAAGGATTTAAATACATAAAGTAGAAATGTTAATAAAACTTAGTGTGCAAAATGATTATTTTACCTTTTACAAATATTCATTCTCCAGAACTAAACACACCCCTCAACTAGCTTATTACTAGTCCTTAGCAATTAAACGATAATATCTAACAAAGTTCAAACCAAAATAAAATCTTCTTTATTTGGCAATTATGTTTACTTCTTTAATAGGATTAATGATAACTGTAAAATAAAAGTATAAGCATTATCTCCGGCCTTGAAAAGTCACTCCCTTATCAACCATTTACACAAATCATTTGAATAAACTTATTTAAAATAATCAATTATCATAGCTATAGTAATCAAGTTACTTTTAAGAATGATATGCCAAACTCAAAAATCTCACTTAGAACTTATTATCACATGCCCATTCCTTTAAATAGTTCAATCAATTTTGTCCATCAAATTTCTCATTTCACACTATTCACCAACATCAACGTGCAAAGTGACAAACATATTGTAATATAATTTAAAGCAAAAAATAATACAAATACTAAAATAAAGAAATCATTATGTCATCCAATAACAAAAAATACACAAAATGCCTTAATTTGTTTTATTTTTTTTTTCAACTAGACTCCAAGAATAGGAAGATTCATTTCTAAATTAACTAAATTTCATATTTGACCATCTTCAGCTTGAAAATTTAAAAAAGGTTAGTAAAAGCATAACAACACAACTATTAGTTATTTAACAACTGTCAATTATTCCTTCATCTAAACTGGAATAAGGCATTGTCCTCAAGATCTGAAAGGAAATAAATAAAGTTTCAAAGACATCACTTGAATGTAGCAATACAAGAAAATATTTATAGATTATGGGTTAACTTTAGTTTGCATTTCATGCCACTACTATTGATACCATTATTAGTTGACAAAATCTAATACAAAGGTCCTAGATCTAATTCTAGTTTGTAAACTTGTAAAAAATCAAGTAGCTCATTAGTAATAGGAGCACAAAAAAAGAGTTGTTTCATTGCGGATGGAATGAAATGATTCTTAATTATATGGTTAAGAAATGTTATCAAGCCATCATAGAAGTTATTAACATTAAAAAAAACCAATGGCGTCTGCATAGTTTAACATTTTTGGAAGGATACCGAGCACTCGGCTTCCTCTAGTATAAGCAGCTTCTGAGATAAGTTTTAATAACCCTCGGTCACCTCCTCTATATACGAGACATATTTTTCTCTCGGCTAGTACTTGACCAAGATCTATATCTACTAAAATAAACTCTTTGTAATTTTTTTATAATGAAAGCTAGAAAGCACACAAACATTCTTGGATTGTTTATTTATAGTTGTTGCCATTTGGACAATTCTAAAAAACTATTTGTGAGTTGTTTGAAAAAGAAGCTCTTGTTTAAAGTTCTTGCTGATAAAAATAATGATACAAAGTTATAAATAGGGTAATATTTCTGTCAAATGACGCGTGAAGTTCATGGCTCAAGATTTAAAAGTAAACATCAAAGAAAATAAACAAGTACAAATATAATCACACTATTAAAAAAAATAACGCAAATGATAAAAGAACATAAAATAAAATGATATATACTAGTAGTTGTGATCATAGTTCACTTCTTTATTTGATTTTATGTCTAAAAACAGCTTGAATGTCTTCTATAAGTCAAAGATAAACTTTACATCTAATTTTCTTATAAATTGGCAAATAAGGTAGTTTATAGTCAAATTTTCGAGACTGTATCGTGCATGCTCTAACTAGAAGAGTAGCAAAACTAAGAAACTGCATGCTATACGTATCCATTGAGATGTGTTTCAAGATTCGATAAAGATGTATCCAATGACTCTTTATTTAAGCAATTCCTAATGAAGTGAATCTTGTCTTCTTTATTGTCAGACATCATTCCCACAGTTTTATAAGGAAATTTGTTGTAATTTGTTCAAGCACATTTATGACAAGAAACTTAGAGCGGTATAGCTCTTTGTTTTCTTGAATAGTTTCCTTTCTCAAAACCAGGGATGTAGACAACAAATTTAGGAGGTAATTCCTTTGCCAATCATATTTTGACTTTAATTAACCAACGATGTCAATAGAAATGTTATTTCTTATAAGCAGTCACAAGCGATTGAACCGAGCTTTATAAATTGTAAGGAGTGCATCCTGAGGGAATGAGGGAAATCTTTTGTAAAACTTTGCAAGAATTGTGTTCCTATCTATACCTTGTCTTGAGAATTTCAGCTATTGTGGGATACCAAAGGAACTGACTTTTATAGTCATGGAGTATAATTATCTACCATTTAACTGAGGTAACAAATGACAACATACTAAATAAAAGAATCAATTTGGCAAAAACATAACACTCATAAAAGCAAACAACAAAATAAAAACAAAATGTACAAAATGCATTTAATTCATCATCGTCTGTTTATTGAGTTTGTCTCAAGCTCTAGTTGCATATCATAGATGTCACCCTAAATTGTCTTACTAGCTCTTCAATCTAGGATATTGATGTTAGCGGTTGTAGATCCCAAATAGGATAAATTTAGAGTAAGCCACTTGGCTAACGCTTTAAACATAAGAGTTCATTAAGGTGGTTGAAAAGAATCTGTCTCATTGGGGCACTCATGATATGTAGTAAAAGTAATAAAAGAAAATACAATTATTAAACAAAAGTGCTTAAGTGAAAAACAATCAAATAATTTCAATTAGTGAAATGAAATGACAAGAAGTTAAATCACCCATAGAAAAGACTTAATCAAGATTCGGTGGGTTGCTCAAATTTATTTTAGTATCTTCTTCATGTAGTTGGTACTCTAAATATAGCTTTAATATTTGATTGTTCGCCTTAAAAGTGACATCATTCTTTAGATTTTTAATTCCAATGACCCATATGGAAAAATTATGTGAAAAATATATGAATCAAATCATCAAAAGCGTAATTTACCTGAGAATAAATGTAAACGAAAATTGAATAAAAGCACTTTCTGACCTAGTGTGAAATATTTTCTCATAATATGCTTGTCATGAAAGATTTCATCAGTTGCTTATAATTCTTGACATTTTCATATGCATCACTGCGAATATCTATAAATTCTACCAAATGTAATCTACTTTTTTGAACCAACTTGTTGCATATCAAAATTGAATTTCTTAATAACCTAGTATGCACGATACTTAAATTCCACTGGTAGGTGATAAGCTTTCTCAAATACTATCTTTTCTGTCTGGTCTTTTCTATTTGGTCTCACAGTCTTTTCTAATATGTTCTTTATTTCTCGATTGTATATCTCAATCTGGCCAATGGTTTTTGGATGATATAAGGTTTCCACTTTATCTGTAATGAAGTATTTTGCCAAAAGAGCTTTAAATAATTTGTTACAAAAGTAGGTATCGTCATCACTAATTATCCCCTAAGAATTTAAAGCGTGAAACAATGTTATTTTTCAAAAATCTCATCGTTGCCTTGTGATCATTAGTTCTACAAGGAATTACTTGTACTCACTTAGATACATAGTAAAAAATAACTTGTATGTATTGATGGACAAAAAAAATGAGAAAACGATAACATGGTATTATGTTAATGGCATCAAATATCTCAACTATCATAATATGGTTTAATGGCATCATATTCCTTCATGTAATACTTCTCATACGCTAGCACCTACCACATAAAGAATAAAAAATATAAAACATAAGATAATACTCCAAATTAGAGTGGGATGGGACGATAAGTTAACAAAGAAATTTTTTTTTAATCGTCTTTTTTTTTACAAGCTCAAAAAGGGTGACTATGGATACTTCACACAAGGGATGGCATAAAAAGTCTCAAACAGATCAAAGATGGTCTTTCTGTCATTTTTTACGGCTTTAAATAACCATTCATATCTACTAGTTCAATGAACTTTTAGATGTAACAACACAATTCTTTTTAAATTGGTATGACTCAAAAGAAAATATAGAGATCTTATAAAATAACTACTAAGTAGTTTATGTAAACAAAGTTACTCTCCAAGAATAATAAGTTTAAAAACCCACTTCAACGTACTATCACATATACATACTTTTAAATAGCTCAATCAATTTTACTTATTGGTTTTCTCAATTCATACTAGTTACCAACATCAACATACAAAATGGCAAATATAGTGTAATATAACTCAAAGTCAAAGATGATACAAATATTAAAATTAAAAGTCATATGTCATCCAATGTCAAAAGATCACACAAAATACCATAATTTTTTTTTAACAAACTCCAAGACTAGGAAGATGACTTTCTAAAGTAATTAAACTTCATATTCGGTATCGTTGACTTCAAAATTTAGAAAAGGTTAGTAAAACTATAACAACACAACTATTAGTTATTTCGCAAGTGTCAATTGTTCCATCCCTCTAACTAGAATGAAATATTGACCTCAATATTTGAAAAGGAAGAAGTAAAGTTTAAAAGACATTACCTGAATACTACAATATATGAAAATATTTACAAATGGAGGGATAAATCTAATTTGCACTTTTTAATGCAACTACTACCATCATCATTAGTTTATCAATCTAATGCAAAGTCCTAGAACTAACTCGGGTGTGTAAAGTTGTAAAAAATCAACTCATTAGTAATACGAGCACAACTAGAGAGCATTCTTACTATAAAAAGAGTGAAATAATTGTTAATTATATAGTTAAGAAATGTTATCAAGTCATCACAAAAGTTATTAACATTTAACAAACCGATGAGTTTTTGGTGAATTTTCAAATGACTAAAATGCGAATGTAATTAGTGCTTCTAGAGTTGCAAGATCTCCTGATAAAAAAATGAAAGCGTCTAATGGTTTAGCATCTCAAATATACTCAAATGTATGCCTGAGACAACTAAATCTTATCCAATTGGTGAGATGGATAGACATCCAGAGGCTTTAGCTCGTATTTAAAGGTCTTGGTGATAGAAACAACGATACACAACTGTAAATAGAGTGATGTGTTTGTCAAATAACGCATAAAGTTTGTGGCTTAAGGGTCAAAAGTAAATAGTAAAAAGAAAACAAACAGTAAGTAGAGATAAGATCACACCATCAAAAGCAATAATACAAATGATAAAAGAATAGTAAAACAAAAGGATATGTACTGATAGTTGCGATTGTGGCTCATTTTCCTCTAGTTTTATGGCGAAAAATAGCTTAAATGCCCTTTATAGGTTGAGAATATGCTTCTCATCTAGTTTTCTTACAAATGGCAAACAAGGTAGTTTATTATCAGATTCCAAAGACCACATCGTGCATGTTTTTTTCTGGAATAATGCCCATAATTGGGAAATTACATGTTGTACATATTCAATAAGATGCATTTCAAGAGTTAAAGTGATGTCATCCAATGACTTTTTATTCAAGTCATCCCTAATGAATTCAATCCCGTCTTCTTTGTTTTCACACACCATTCCTAAAGATTTACAAGGACATCTATTGTAGGTTGTTTGACACACTTATGACAAGAAACTTGGAGCCATCTAGCTCTTGGTTTTCTTTCTCGCAACTAGGTATGTAAGCAACAAATTTAGAAGGTAACTCCCCCACTAATTGTACTTTGGCTTCAATTAGCCAACGAATGTCGACAAGGATATTATTTATTATAAGCAATCACAAGCGTTCGGATCAAGCTTTATAGATTGTGAGGAAAGCATCCTGAAGGAGTGAGGGAAATCACTTGTAAAGCTTTGCAAGAATTACGTTCCTATTTATACCTTGACTTGAGAATTTTAGTTATTGCAGGAAACTAAAGAAACCAACTTTACTAATTACAGAGTATTGTTATTTGCCACTTAACCAAGATAACAAATGACAACACACCAAATAAAAGAAAATCTATCAAAACAGACCACTCATAAAGCAAACAACAAAATAAAAGCTCACAATGTACAAAGCGGCATGTTAACTCACCATTCTCACTTTATTGAGTTTACCTCAAGTTCTAACATTGGCAGTCGTATATCCCAGACATGATATTATTCTTAAATTTAGAGCAAGCTACTTACGTGACATTTGACTCGTAAGAGTTCATTAAGGTGGTTAAAGAGGATCAATCCCATGGAGGTGCTCATGACGTATAATGTAAGTGATAAAAGAAAATACAGTTAGTAAACACTCTTAAGTGAGAAACAATCAAATAATTTCAATAAGCAAAATAAAATGACAAAAAGTTAAATCACCCAAGGAAAACACTCAATCAAGATTTGTTGAGTCACTCAAATTTATTTTGATATCTTCTTCATGTGATTGGTGCTCTAGATATGAATTTAATATTTAACCATTATCATTAAAAAGTGACATCATTCTTTGGATTCTTAATTTTAATAGCCCTATATGGAAATATTGTATGAACAATAAATAGATCAGACCATCAGAGCATTGAATAAATTTATCTAGGAATAGATGCTGATGAGAATTGAATAAAAGAACCTTCTAATCTAGTGTAAAAGATTTCTTCATAATATGGTTGTCATGTAAAACTTTTATCTGCTGCTTGTAATTTTTGGTATTTTCATATGCATTATTGTGAATCTCTTTTAAGTCCTGCCAACTATAATCTCATTTTTTAACCAACCCGTTATATGTCAAAGTTAAATTTCTTGATGATCCAGTAAGCACCATGCTCGAGTTCCACCGGTAGGTGACGAATTTTTCCATACACTAACCTATAGGGTGACATCCTTATAAGAGTCTTGAAAGTCGTTTGATTTTCCTATAGTGCATCATCAAGTCTCAACGACCAGTCTTTTATGTCTAGTCCCACAGTGTTTTGTAATATATTTTTTATTTATCGATTAGAGATCTCGACTTGTCCACTACTTTATGGGCTCTTAAGGAACCAACTTGGACATATCTACTATTGTTACTTGACTTTTAAGAATGTATTATCCTTAGCCTAAAGACTTCTTAATTTTCAACCTTGATTCCAAATACCAAGCTATACATTAGATTGGAGCACACAATCTACTAAACATTATACTACAGGGGATGCTTTATTTGTTAAAGTTTTGTTTATAATTAGAGGCGTTATTCCTTTCACCTTTGGCAAGTTGGCTTTTGATTTGATTGCAAAGAATGCATGTCTTTTGGAAGAGATATGCATTACCATTCCCTTCATTGATTCATCATATATTGGAATATGAGGATTGTGATTTAGTTGACGATGATGAGGTTTTTACTTCTTTTCCTATTTATATTAAACCAACCTATCATATGTTTAAGTCCTTTGATGTTGTGATCAAGATGAAAATACTCAAACTAAGAATGATCTCCTAGGTTTGGCCATTATTAATTTCAGCTTCCAACTATTCGCTCTACTCTTCAATGCATGGATGATCAAAGGGAAACAATTTCGGATTTGTTGGGTCAAGTTAAATGCATTTAACATACTCCTGATGAATTATGTTGAATTATGCGTGTTCATTACCCTCGATTTCCTTGCTTTATAACCCCCTTGTTCATTAGTTTTGATTTTTATCTAATTTAGGATGATATTTTAATTTTTTTATTATATTCTCTATTTTGCTTTGACAACTTTTGTCAAGAAGGAGGGCTTTTGTCAAAAAGGAGGGAGTAATGTATTTGAATTTTTATTGCCTTGTAAAAGGGGAAGAATAGTTCTTTATTTTGTTTAAACTTTATTTGAATGTGATTTCAATAGAAAAGGAGGAGTTTATTTATTCTTTCTCTAAGAAGGACCTTATTTGATTAAAATATGGTCTTTATTGATTATTTTATTGATATGCATTATTGTTCTTTAAATATATTGATATAATATTACTTATCCTAGAGAAGAGTTAATTTTCTCAATTGAATTAGAGTCATGAGCATTTATTTATTAAAGGAGATTTTTATCTTGAACTAACGATAACATATAATATCCTTAATAACACCAAATTCCATCACTTATTCATTTAACAAAACCCAATATTAAAATTCATTATATGCTGGTGGAAGTGATCTATTAATGGACTAATGGTGAAGAAGATAAATGGTATTGATGATGAACATGTTGTTGATAAAGGTATGTGGTGGTTGTGATGGTTATGTCATAGAGAAGGGGTGGGGCCGGGGGAGAGAGTATAAAATAAAATTAAAAAATTGTAAATAAAAATAATTCTAAAAAGTAATAAAATAAATTAAAGATGTGTTTAGAATTAAAGTTGGACAACTATAACTTAAAAGTTATAACTATAAAGTGTTTAATAAACACTAACTGCTATATCTTGAAAGTTATATTGATATAATTGTTAAATCATTTGTATAATGGAGAATCTATTATTTCTTTAATAATTTTATCAAAATTATTATTTAAAATTTATATTTACTATATATTATTTACTTTTATTTCATAATTACTTTTTTTATAACAGTTGCAGTTTAAAAATTACAGCACCTCAATCCCAAAAGCACTCTAAAAAAATCAAAATTTTAGAAGTTAAATACCATTATCCTAATAACTATTACTAATTTTTATTGAGTTGTGGACCAAATTAATTTTCACATGGCTTCCACAGTAATCGGTCTTATCATAATTTTTTTAATTGAAATTAAGAATTTGGATTGATCTTGTATTATCTTGTATTTATAAATATCCACATCTAGCATACTATTAGAAAGCTAATTGTATTACTGTCACAACTTTGGTATTTAAAGCAGCACAATTTTTCTGCCAAATAATTCAATAATTATTTGGGCGCAAGCTTAATTCCTTAATTCCTTGTATAATGAGGCCAGATTTGGTGAAGTTATCAAAATCAAATAGAATGCACGGGTCCAACTATCTTGCAACAGTTGCAAGGTGACCCAAATTTTACCCTTTTCCGATGCAGTCGATAAATCTAGTGGTTAAACTGTTCAATGGCTGGCTGCAATCCCTAATGTTTATTATAAAATCATTAAAAGTAAAGAGTTTTTAAATATTTATTTATATAACTCGTGTTGTTTTAAATTTTTAAAGTTTGATCCATTGACCTAACTTGATCATAAAAATGAGTGACAGTGTAAGGACAACAATGTAATATTACATAAAAATTTTTAAACACATGAAAAATCGATAAATATAAATAATATTTTATTTATTATATAATAAATATTTAATATAGAATAAATAAATTGAATATGTATTAAAAATGACTTATTAACCTTTCAATACTTCAAAAAATTATAAAATGAAAACGGTAAAAAATTGAAAATAAGAAACATGTAAAAAATAGGTTGTAACACTTTATTATTTTAATATTACAAAATTTTACTTTTTTAGTAAGTTTTTGTTTTTAGTGTTAGTTGATGTGTTAGTTCATTTATACATACAATAAATTAGTTTACTTGTAAAATACCAATATTAGATTGAAATTCAAGGGAGCCATTTTAATGTTTTAAATTTTAAAATGTAGCTTAACAAAATTATAAAAAGACAAACAAAGAATAATATTAAAGGAAGTTAGTTTATTTATTTTTTTAAGAATTTTTCAAAAACTTTGAGTTTTATGTTTCTCGAGAATTATCTTTTTTTTAGTAATTATCAATTTAATTACTCTCATTAGTATGCACTAACAGGTCTTAAACTTTGAGTTTTACCCATTAATTACTTTGAGTTTTATGACTCTCATCTTTATGGATCCTTTTAATTACTCTCATTAGTATGTGTAAGTCCATTGTTTAGATTTTGGTTAAACACACAGTTTTGTCTATATATATATATATATATATATTTATTTATTTATTTCAAACATCATTTCACAAGCTAAACATCGCATTTTAGATTTTCAAAAAATTAAAATAATAATCTTAAATTTGGTAAAACATGGTCAATGTCAAACTTCCATCATAATGTTTGTGATTGAGTTAATTTGTATCATGTGCATATCATAAATTCTTGATAGACAAATATTCTGTCACAAGTAAATCAGTAATCGTTTAATGGACCAAAATTCTATTACAATTCCATCATACTTACATGATAAAATGATTTATGTCATAAAGTGGTTGTTATCTGTTTCCAGTTTTCTTGTAATGTAGCCATGGCCTCCACTTGTAATCAAACCATCGCAGCTTAGTGCCGCATTTAGTTGTCGGCATAGCAAAACAGCCAATCGATGGCCATGAAATCTCAGTCGTATGTGATACCTCAACCTTGAAACCTCAATAGCAATGGCAGCCGCTGGTCACAAAAGCTTAATGAAATTGTCTTAATTCTGAACTTTTAAATAATTTAAAAAATAAATTGCTATAATTGAAAACCAGATTTTCCTAAATGAAAATTTTTAAATTCTCAATTTCTATTTTTTTATTTTCTTATTGAAATTAATTGTTGAAAACAACTAAAAATTATTCTTAGTGATTTAACATGAAGAGACTTTGATACCACTTGTTAGAACAATAATCTTTTTTGTGAAAACCATCACTTATAATTTAGGAACATTCATGTTGTATAACTAATAATCAATGAACCAATATGTGAAGGTATACCTGAATCTATAATGCTTAATTGCTCTAGAGTTATGTGATTTGCCTTTCAGATCAACACATTCTCTTAGAGAATCCTTTAATTTTCTCTGTGTACTCTCTCTAACGGTGGGATGTTAGAAAGAATATAATGATTATACGTGTGACTTAGGGACTATAATCACTTATATATATATATATATATATATTCCTGTTATCTTTAGGTATTTCAATTTCAACCCATCATATAAATTGAAATTACCTTTAAGTATCTACAATTAAAGGTTCAAACTCATATAACTTTTGATTGAACTTAACCTTATATGACAGTTCGCAATACATAATTATTCACATATAAGTCTAATGTTGGATTAAGGATCCAACATATCATTTTTGTTTTTCTAGAGCTACTTAATTATCATTTATCAATAACTAAATCAAATCCGTATTTTACAAAAATATGAACGTTCACACTTAAAAATGAGTGTTGATTTAGGCCACGTTTGAGATTAAGGTTTGGTAATTATAGCTTTTAACGTGTTTGATAAACACTAGCTACTATAATTAAAAGATAAGTTGATTTAATTTTACACTTCCTGATGAAAAATTTATTACATCTTGACTATTTTTGTCAAAATTATTATTTAAAAATTATATTTATTATATACTATTAATTTTTATTTTAGAATTATAATTTTTTATGCACTAGGTATAACTTGAAAAATACAATACATCAATGCTAATTAGGACCTTAATTGGATTAACGCTTCTGTACTTGTTATTATGATCAATGCATTTTTGGACCGTCTAGTGGAGTGGTTGAACTAAAGTTTACGTGGTCCATTGATATACGTGAAGGAAAAGATGGAGACCAAACTTTTTCAAGGAAAACAATCTTTTGATGAAAAGAGAAGATTATATTTTGGGTCTTAATGTAACTTATGGTTATGCCGTAAAATTTTGTACAGTCTCTTATATTTTATGATATTTATAATTTATTTATAAATATAATAAAACTTTTTGAGTTATAAAATTCTGTTTAATTCCTTATACTCAATCTTATTTTATTGAAAACCTAGAATATAAATTCGCCCCCTATAATTTTAAATTTCCAAAATAATCTCCATTTAATTAAAAAAATAAAATAATTATTAAATAAATTATTATTATTATTTAATTATAATCATAAATATAATTATATTTTTAAAAATATAATCATCTATTTAAAAATTGATGATTTGACATATTCACATTATGCGATTAATTTGTTTAAAGTTCTCTAATAATGCACCACTTTCTCTAATGACTACCATTAATTGCAATTAATTTTCTCCTGATCACAAAACTTTTCGTACTTTTTTTGCTTGGATATTCTATTAATGGTGCCATGCCAAAATGTTTAGACAACACCAAAAGTGGCAATGGAAATTGATGTGAGCTTCATTCACAAAAATGTCGGTACTTTGCATATCAATTAAAAAGCAAGTCATTGGGGAGTTACTATAAGTACACCAACTGAAACTCTTAGCATCATGGGGCTTTTTTTGCAACCGTTAATTGGCTCCATAAATTCTATTACATAAAAAAAATAGTAGGGACTTGTGACTCTAATTGCTCCCTCAAATTCTTTTCCTTATGATTTGTAATTCACAAAAAGGATGTAATAAATAAATAAATGATAAATAAATAAATGTTTAATTCGCATATACATATAAATAATGTGAATACGTCAAATTATTTAAAGTTCTCCATCAATTTTCTCTTTATATTGTTAAAAAAATATAATCATCTATTTAAAAAATATAATTATATTTATGATTATAATAAAATAGTAATTATATTTTTTTAATTAAATGAAGGTTATTCTAGAAATTTAAAATTATAGGGGGGCAAATTCGTACTCTAGGGTTTCAATAAAATAAAATTGAATGTAAGGAGTTAAATGAAATTTTACAATCCAAAACATTTATAATATTCATAAACAAATTATAAATAACATAGAGTATAGGGGCTGGACAAAATTTTACAGCCAAGCCGTAAGTTAGATTAAAGCGGACCCTTACATTTTAAAGAGTAATGTTACACATCTCAAATTTTTTATCCAAAAAAATTATCTCAGATAATGTGTCATTTATTAATTAATTAGTGAGATAATACAATTAAAACCAACATTCAAGTAACGATAATTTGACAGTCAATATATTAAATGAGCAGTTTGCCAATTTGGAATTTTAAATGGTATTATTAAGAATTATCAATGCCAAGGTTAGATACGACACTACAAATTTTTGACACGTGCTATGACGTTTTGGAAGTAGGAAATTTTACCTTCATTTTGCTTGACATTTGGTTTTTTGAATTGAGTTGATTCTCATAAGAGAATAATTATTATAAACTATGAAGACGGGAAGCATTACCGATAGAAATTTGCTGCTAGAAGTAGAGCTCAAGTGCATAGTAACATTAAAGATCATTCTTGAACGAGAACTCAACAGCAGAAGATGAGAAAGAAGTAGAAATGATGTCAAAATTTCTTAGAACCCATTTTTGAACTTGGCCATTTCCCAGTGACTAAATTAATAATTAAATGTAAATACAAGAACAAGAAGCATCGGTAATACAACATCTTTCAAAATTGTACAGCATTGACTCTTCCACCCTCAGGATTTTTCAAAATAGTACATTGTCGACTATTCCACGCTAAAGACGTATGAATGCATCTTAACATTATATATTCCTCAGACAATGACATAATTCATTCTATCAACTATTTTAGTACTGATTAGGTATGTGACAACGCGTTGGTAAGATCTCAAATAGAAAGCGCTGTCATAGGACCCACAACTCTCTGTTTGAGATGAGCGAGACTGCATGCACAGATGCACTGGATAAACATGATTTTAAATAATACCTTTAACAAAGTAAATGAAACAATCACAAGATAGAACATTCAAATCCAATCGTCAGGTATATCTCCCCAAGGTATAAAACGCTGTACTACGGCCACGGGAATGTAACATTTTTTCCCACTCTCTTTCTCCAACACAAGCCTCTGTTAAAGAAGAATGACGCGATATTGTTAGCTAGCTTTTTTATGCGGTCGAAGTAGGTGCAAAGCATATAATGATACGTATATACAAATTAAAATTAAATCAACTTTGATGAATAACTATAAGGTTAATTTTGGATTAACTCCTCCACTTAAATAATATTTTTTAAAACATTCTCTAGATTATGATTTTTTATGATGTTATTTAAATTTTTACGGTATTGATAATGAGTTCATTATAAATCCTTGAATTTAAATGTTTTAATCTTTATTATTGATTTAATTTTATAAATTGTAACTAATTACTTAATAATTAATCGATGATATTCAAGTTCATAGATATACTTTTATTTTTATAATGTCACAAAATATTTTATAAATCATCAATAAAATAAAAAAATTGAAAATACAAATATATAAATTAATTTAAATGTGTAATAACAAATATGGATTATTCAATCTTCAACAACACATGATAATACATATCATTTCTTTCATTTATAATTGGAACAATATAATTTTCAATTCTAAGTTTTATTCGTTGGCTAAGATTGGTTTGAATTAACTGTTGCTATATTTATTAATCTAATAAGTTTTTGTTGACAAATATATAATAATGAGAGGATAAACAAAGATTAAGTTATGTTAATATTATTAAGATTCATATATTTTTAAAGAAAAATATAAAAGTTTCAATAGACTATTCTAGTTTCCTTTTATTATTTAATCTTTAAAAACATGCTTAACAGATTGATAACTATCAAGTTAAATTCTAAATAATTAAAATTATATATTCTCTTTACTAACTTTTTATTTTGTGAATAATTGATTAAATTTAATAGTACATAACTGCTGTAATTTTTATAGTAGCATCATAGAATAACCCTCCAAACTATCATAAATCTTGATTTACTGTTATTTTTTCTCAAACAATAGAAGGGAAAAATAGGGACATGTTGATAAAATTTTTTGTCTTCTTAACAAAAATTAGAAAAAAGTAAGATTTATAGTAATTTGAAAATATTTTGAAGATTGTCATTTTATGTGAGATAATCCAATATTACCGCTCTTTAACTCTAAGAGATAAATCTTCTAAGTTTTGACTTACCAAAGTACCACCGTTGATGATGATGGGCTTGTGACAAAGATGAAAATAAAGATCCTTCTTAGAAGAGAAAGAAGTGATCAAAGATGAATCAGAGACTGAACTGGAAATGATCTCTTTGTAATCAGAAGGCAGAAACTTCTCCCACACAAAATCAGAATCCGCAGCTGATTTGAAGACACGACATGCCACTGATAATCTGCAAGCATCGCGAGGAGTTGTAAGAGATATGATATGGGATTGCACTCTGTCGGTAGAGTATCGGTGATATCCATTTTGCTTGTCTCTCCTAATGCCTACAATTTGTTGGGAAAAATCAGGTTTTTAAATTTTTTTATAAAACCTATTAAGGACCGCTCTCATATAATATATAAGAACACGTAATCTAGAAATCGTACCTTCAAAATTCGAGTTGGCTTTTTCTGCTAAAGTGATTTGGGCTCCTGGATCACGATCTGCCACCACCACTCTTGTTAGATCACGATCCACCACCACCACGCCTGTTAGATCACGATCCGTCACCACTACGCTTGTTGGATCACGAACTGTTACCAATGATCTTCCAGGTTATAACTCAGGTTCGATCTACACTTGACGTGTGGGCGCCTTTATCACTACCAAAGCAACTAGCACGAGAAAGTTTTTCTCTCAACAATAGGGAGAAAAATCTTATTCTCACATTTGTGTAAAATGACTTCTTTTTTTTTTCTTAAGAGAAAATAAATCTTATATATCTCTCTTTAGTGAAAACCCTATGCTCCAAAAAATCCAAAAATAAAACTCACGTTTATTTTCTTTTTAATAGGAGACCCACCTTGTAAAATAACATAAGGCCCCTTATACAAAAGCTAATTAAATGGAGCCTCCCACTAAATGATATAATTAGGCTTTTGACCCAAATAGCTAGTTATCTTGCTTATTAGTCCAGTAGTGGTGCAGTCAATTAAATGAGCTAACCCGGGGATTATTTGAGAACATACAATAGTGGCTACAATAATTAGGCATGTAATTAAACTAGCTCAATTATTTAATTCCAAATCTACTCCACTAAAAGATTGAAACTGACTTCCATAATTGTATGCTCGAATAATAATTCGTCCCAAGCCACATTGATTTCTTTACTGCACAATCCTTTCTACCACATCGTTAATTAAATTGATATCTCAACTGTCCAATCAGTTTAATAACATCTTATTCCTTGATCCTTACTGGTTTTCTCTAATGATCATTTTCAACATACTAAATTTGTTGACACACTCTGGCCAGAGAATTCTATGATCAAGTATCGAAAACCTATCAAGAGATGTGTTGTACAAATTCTATATTGTTAATCTATAACTCCAATACTCATAATTGCTCCCACCAAGATACCGGGTGATCTTGACCATAAAGATGTGTCGTGCTCATTGGTAACTCAAATGGATTAACAATCACAATCATGAAATCATAATTAACTCAAGATTAAGATTACAGTAAAATCAACGCCTATGAGATTTAATAAGTCTGACAGTTATTACAAAGTTAATTAAATCTCATATGTGATCCTGTTCAATGTAGTCGTACTACATCAATAAATTCATACATGATTAAGACAAATCATTCAATGAATTTATTACAGTTTATACCTAAATAAAGTGCCCAACTTTATTTATCAACTGCGAACTAAATTTATTTAATCATAAAATAACTTGTATTTATGTCTTCTGTGAATCCACATGGTGATCACATAAATACATATAATATGATTAAATGGACTTTAACACAAATATAAATGCAATTAAGATATTTGAATAAAATACCTCATTAATTTTATTAATCAGAAAAAATATTTATTACAGTTAAATAAACACATATGCTTTTAAAGAGCATAATTTCCCAACAATCTCCCACTAGCTCTCAAAGCATATCTAGCATATTGCTCATGCTCTAGGGCTCTAAGTGCAGGTTATAAATGTTTCCCACTTATGGCCATTGTAATAAGATCTGCCATTTAGCATCTAATGCCATTTGGGGTACTGTCATATAACCTTTCTACACTATTCCCATATGAGATGATACTTCCTGTCAATATGTTTTGTTTCTTGTGGTTCTTTGGTTCCTTAAATTGAGCTACCGTACCACCATTATCACAAAATAGTTTCATGGGTGCAGTTACAACAGGTACCACCTCAAGATTTCGTAGGAACTTGCGGAGCCATATAGCTTCTTTTGCAGCTTCAGATGTAGCCACATATTTAGCTTTAGTTATTGAGTCTGTGATACAAGATTGTTTCACACTCATCCAACTAATTGCTCCATTTCCTATTATAAACACATAGCCGGAAGTTGTTTTCTAAAATCCTTATCTGACGACAAATCAGTATAACCCACTAGTATAAGTTCATCACCAGAATACACAAGCATATAATTTTTAGTTCTTTTCAGATACTTTATAATATGCTTGACTGCAATCTAGTACTGAGGTCCAGGATTAAATTAATATTTACTAATCATCCCTACCGCAAAACAGATGTCTGGCCTAGTGCAAAGCATGACATACATAAGACTTCCCACAGCTTCTGTATAGGGAACTCGTCTCATTCTCTCTATCTCCTCAGATGTTTTAGATCCTGAGAGAATGTAATTCCATGTCTGAATGGTAATAAACCAGTCTTGGAATTTCCCATGCTAAATCTAGCCAATATCTTATCGATATAGACCGCTTGAGACAAGGCTGAAGTTTTATTCTTTCGGTCTCGTAGTAACTTGATACCAAGAATATAACTTGTCTCTCCTAGGTCTTTCATATCAAATTGTTTTGCTAACCAAATCTTTATTGTAGTCAATACTCCTATATCGTTTCCAATCAGGAGAATATTGTCTACACAAAGAACTAGGGAGGCTATAAATTTTCCTTGAATTTTTCTTGTACACACATGGTTCATCAATGTTCTGAATGAATCCAAGCGATTTAATCGCTTGATCAAATCTGATGTTCCATGACCGGGATGCTTGCTTCAATCGATAAATGGATCTCTGCAACTTACATACATGTGTTCTTGGCCTTTTTGTATAAATCCATCTGGTTGCTGCATGTAGATGTTTTCTTCAAGATGCCTGTTAAGAAAGGCAGTCTTGATATCCATGTGTCAAATTTCATAATCTAACACTGCAGCAATAGAGAACAGAATCCTAATGGATTTAAGCATAGCAACCGGAGAAAAGGTTTCCTCATAATCGATTCCTTCTTTCTGAGTAAACTCTTCGGCTACTAATCTTGCTTTAAATGTTTCCACCTTTCTGTCTACTCCTCTTTTTCTCTTGTAGATCCACTTACACCCTATAGGTTTTACCCCATTTGGTGCGTCTACAAGTTCCCAAACTTTATTAGAATACATAGATCCCATTTCTTGATTCATGGCCATTTTCAAAATTTAACATCTCTATCTATTAGAGCTTCGTTGTAACTAGTGGGATCTTGTACATGTTCATCTGAGATAGCCTTATAGGTTTCTCCCAAAAGCATATATCTTGCAGGTAACCTAGTTACCCTCCCACTACGACGAGGTTCTAAAAGTGATGGTTGTTCAAGGATAATCCTGTGCTGATCAGCTGGTTGTTACTGTTCTTCATGTTCTATAACAGGTGTTGAAAGCTGAGCAACAACCTGATCTCTTTTATTGTTCTAGTTTTACCTTACTCTTACGTTATAAGTCATTATATAGTCTTCCTTAAAGAAAGTAAAGAATATTTCTATAAATACATTCCTATCTTGAGGACTATAATTCAGACTTTCCCTTATTCCTTTAAGATACCTAAAACATGCAAGCTTCTGAACACGAATCCATCTTCTCTGTCTCTAATTCTAGTAGAAATACTAGTAAGCTCCAAATACGAATGTGTCTCAAACCATGTTTGTAACTTTTTTCATAATTTCTTGGAGTAGTAGACACCGAGATAGATGAAACTAAGTTCAACAAAACTTTGTAGTTTCAATTACTAGTATCTGGAATAAAAAAGGTAAATGATAAACCACTTAGTAGATATCTTGTCTTATCCAAAAGAATCTTGTTTCTCCATTTAATTATACTATTGTATCATAGTGTTCATGGACAACCAAATAGTGCTAGAATTCTCCATAGAGATATTCGTTGTTTCGATTATATCGAAGTTCTTTTATGTTCCTTGTCTAATTGCTTCTGTCTTATCCACGTACTCTTTTGAATTTCAAAAGCAATGGAATCATGACGCATTTAGACAAACATAAATTAAACTGAATATTCATCAACAAGATTGATAGAATACTCATAACCTCTTATAACATGTAAACTGATTAGTCCGTATACATTTGCACTAAATCATCAAATACAATGTTATGCTTTTAGCTCAAAAAGAGCATCCTTGTCATATTACTTTTCTAAATAAGATTTATAGAGTTACAATGATCAATCTTGATAGGCCAACAAGTCTATCATTAATCATTCTCTTAAAATCTTATTATAGTTTATATGACTTAAGCATAAATATCAGAGGTGATTTTGGTTTGAAGAAACATTTCTTTTCTTAGATAGATGCATATACTCTTTATCATTATATCTTGCTTTGAATAGATCAATAGACTTATATGATATAAACTGTCTTTATAAACAGAGGATCAAAAAATAACAGTGTACTTCTGTTTATTAAAACAAGTCACCGAAATTAAATTCCTCTAATGTTTGGAAAAGACAAATATCAAAACTTTAAGTCTTGTAAAATTGATATAGCCTTTCAATTGATATAAACTAGCATGTCCTCAACTGTTGTTTGAAGTTTTCTTTACTTAATCTCTTGGTTTCCTTAAAACCAAATAAATGAATTACAAATAAGATTAGTTATCTCAGAATTTATCATTGAATGAATCAATAGAAATCTGAACTAATTAGGAAGCTTAAAGATTTCTTATACCTGATTTTAATAATCTTAGGACAATCTTTCTTCCAGTGACCCTTCTGTCCACATTTGTAACACTTGCCTTTTGGCTTGCCACTTCTTTTAATATACAGTTTGTCGATCCCCACTCTTACTGGCTCATTCTTGTCTTTTGACTTAAGCCTTGAAGAGAATCCTTTTTCAGGAAGTTTTTTGCTATTATAAAATTCTTCTATAGCATGTAGTTCGTGCATTAATTCAATTAAGGTCATATCTTTATTGTTTAAGATATAACTGACCTTAAACTTTTTGAATGTATCAGGTAAAGATTCAATCACCATGTTAATCTTTGATTTATTATTGATTTGGACACCATGAATCTCTACCTCATTCAAATAGTCCATCATATTGAGGACATGATCACGAACTTTTGTGCCCTCTTCCATCTTAGCATTCGTAATACGTTTTAATGCTGCTTCTCTGGCAAAACGGGTATTTTGCCCAAACATCTGATGAAGACTAGCCATTATTTCAGTGGTTGTTTCCATGTTCCGATGTTTCTTATGCAGTTCCACAGAAATCGAAGCCAATATATAGCGCTTAGCCATTTTGTTAGCTTCGCACCATTTCTCATAAGGCTCCATCTGATTTCTATAATCGTATAATGATGGTTGAGGAGGTCAAGGCTGGGTCAACACATATTTGCTTCCCTTAGCAGTGAGAATATTAAATAGATTGCGTTTTCAATCTAAATAATTTTCACCAGTGAGTTCATTTTTAACAAGGATAATTAATAATGGGTTGATGGAAGACATTTTCTGAAAAACATGCATAAATATTTGAAACAAAATTCACAATAAATGACAAAAATGCAAAAAATCATAAATGCATTTTAATTTATTGTAACGATAATCTAGTACCGCTTTGACAAGCTATCCGTTGGGGAAGTCATGTCTACACTTACTAGACCCAATTATGCATTAGATTATTTACTTTCATGTAGAGACATAATAAATAATTATCGTTATCCTTTTGGGCCTTAATTTGTTAACAGAGCTTCGTTGGGAAGGTTAATAACAAATTTTAGTTGAGTGTATAACCATTGTTTCAATCTACGTATTTTTCATATCAATAGTCATCGTTGGGGCAAACAATTGATTGAAATATTTCAATTTTATCTTTGAAGAAGTTCATCAAGTAAAATATCTAATATATATATCCTCCGTAGGGAGCATCACCGTATCATGAAGTCGAGGTATATATATAATTTTATTATTGAACTAACAATGGAGCCCGTGGGAAAAATTATCTTGAATTTTCCCTCTCCCACTCAATATTTTAAAATTGATTTTTCCTTTTTAAAACATACATATTGTTAATTGCATGCTTCCTATAATATTATCTAGATGATATCCAATATTATTAAGCATGGGCAAATATCAAACAATATAGTGAAATTTATTATTTAATGAATGACATGTATCATTATGCATAGAGTGGCACTTTCTATTCTATATGACATGTTATCATGGCATGTTATCATCCAAAACATAACATATAGAAAAACAACTAAATAATCTTAATTCATGGCTTTCCTATTAATGAAAAATACATTAACCCTAAGCCTAATCTTCATTGAGCTTCTTGTCAATGTTCATTTCCACAAGCTTGTCTTTGTTAATGGACTAGGAGAAATTGGGCTTTTAAAATTTGTAATTGGTCCAATTTTATTTTTGAAAACAAATAAATAAATAAATAAATTTTTTATTAAAATAAAACTTTTAGACCAAAAATAAATTTAATGTATTCAATTTTGTCTATGCATTTTTAATCCATTAAGCCCAATTGAAATTGAGCCTAAAACTAGATTCACTAAGCCCAAAATCGTTTTTGGACTTAAATGCAAAAAATTAAAACGTTTATGCCCAAAGAAAAACTTATGAAACTATAGGGCCCTTCACGATAAAAACCATGAAACCCTAAAATCATATTTTTTTTCCCCAGCCGCCATCTCCAAAACGGCAATCACTGTTCACGCATCTCCGACGCCGATTTAACTGCCGCCACGCCGGAAAGCCACCATCGCCGCGTTACCGGAAGCCGACCAAACCCGCGCGCGCAACCTGCTGTTGGCCTCGGCAGCGTTGCTTCCAGTTGCAACACCTGTAGCGCGCGCTGCTGGCCTTGCTGGCCGCGCGCGTTGCTTTGCCGCGTGCAGCGCAGTGCGCGCCGCGGGCCATTGCTGGCCGCGCACGCTGCTGCAGCGTGCCCTGGTTTGCTGCCGCTGGAAAATCCAGCCTTCGTTTCTGAAATTTTCGGCCTTGATTTTTGAGTTCGTTTTCCAGTGATGAATTACAAATTTCCTATGCCAATCTTGGCTTAAAAAATTTCTATTACTGTAAAATAAATCAAGAGGGAATTATGGTGATAATAAACCACCCCTCTTGTTACAGATCCAAACAGAAAAATACAACGGAAAATCTAACCATGAATTAAGACAAACCACAACATGCTTTATTCATATATTTAAACAATTAATATATATCTGAATAAATTGTGCCACTCTAATACATAAATTTTAAGAATGATTTCCTACGAAATTCTTATATATTAATATGAGATGGCTCTGATACCAATTATTGGGAAAAATCAGGTTTTTAAATTTTTTTATAAAATCTATTAAGGACCGCTCTCATATAATATATAAGAACACGTAATCTAGAAATCGTACCTTCAAAATTCGAGTTGGCTTTTTCCGCTAAAGTGATTTGGGCTCCTGGATCACGATCTGCCACCACCACTCTTGTTAGATCATGATTCACCACCACCACGCCTGTTAGATCACGATTCGTCACCACCACGCTTGTTGGATCACGAACTGTTACCAATGATCTTCTAGGTTATGACTCAGGTTCGATCTGCACTTGACGTGTGGGCGCCTTTATCACTACTAAAGCAACTAGCACGAGAAAATTTTTCTCTCAACAATAGAGAGAAAAATCTTATTCTCAGATTTGTGTAAAGTGGCTTCTTTTTTTTCTTAAGAGAAAATAAGCCTTATATATCTCTCTTTAGT